>JAKTQJ010000039.1:0-119275 GCA_030558835.1 Blastobotrys illinoisensis | reverse complement strand
GCTAACCCCCCGGAGCCCCCCCAAACCCCCGTAACTAGTCGAACCTGGCGTACTTGGGGGGCTAGCCCCCCAAACCCCCCTGAGCTGGGGGCCAGCCCCCAGACCCCCGTACAATACCCTCCAGGCGCCTCCTCTTCGTTCCCTCCTCAATTCACTCTCCAATGGGGGTTCAAGGGGGCTTGCCCCCTTGTCTTTCTAATCACTACTACTATGTACTCTTCAATTGATCCAATGGGGGTTCTAGGGGGCTTGCCCCCTAGTCTTTTAAATCATTGCTACCACCACTACTACTGCTACTACTGTCATACCTTCAATGGGGGTTCAAGGGGGGTTGCCCCCTTGTCTTTCCAATCATGTCTACTACTATGTATTCTTCAATTGATCCAATGGGGGTTCAAGGGGGCTTGCCCCCTTGTCTTTCTCAATCACTACTGCTATGTATTCTTCAATTGATCCAATGGGGGTCCTAGGGGGCTTGCCCCCCTAGTATTATAAACTATTACATTTACAGGATCCATGTTTTCTACAGAATTGTTCAATTGGTTACACTCTCCAATGGGGGTTCAAGGGGGCTTGCCCCCTTGTCTCTCTAATTCACTACTGGTATACACTAATCAATTGATCCAATGAGGGTCCTAGGGGGCTTGCCCCCTAATCTTTTAACTATTCCTGCTACAGGATCCATGTGTTCTACAGAATTGTTAAATTGGTTAGGTTCTTCAATGGGGCTTGCCCCTTGCCTTTTCAATCATATAGACTATATTATTGTTCAATTGATTATATCTTCAATTGGTCCAATGGGGGTCCTAGGGGGCTTGCCCCCTAGTCTATCCAATCATTGCTACTACTACTGCTACTACTGTCATATCTTCAATGGGGGTTCAAGGGGGCTTGCCCCTTGTCTTTTCAATCATTTCAACTGCTCTATTGTTGAATTGGTTACAGCTTCAGTAGGGGTTCTTTTTTTGTTGTTTTGTAACTCACCACTACTAGCACCACCACCACTAATACTACTACTACTACTACTACTACTACTACTACTACTACTACTACTACTACTACTACTACTACTACTACTACTACTACTACTGCTACTACCTACAGCTATGAGTATAATCAATTGGTCCAATGGCAGATCCTATTACCCCCTATAGTACACCGTTAAAGTGTTTTATATTATTACTATTTGTATTGGTGCACAGTATAATGGGCGGTGCACAGTAAAATGGGTGGTGCACAGTATAATGGGTAGTATGGTCTCATTTACGTCCGGTAGTCACTGCCGTTACGTATATTCTTGAAGGGAACCTTTAAACTTTTAAATCATTTCATGTTATACCCTGCGCGTATATGCAGGGTTCATGAGGAGTATTCAATTGAATCATTTCATGTTATACCCTGCGGGGTTCATGAAGAGCATTCAACTGAATTGTGGTATGCTACCACAAGCTTATATAGTGTATAGTTGTAATTTTGAAGCCTCGCGCGCCCCCATTTTAACTATGTCATGTTATACCCTGCGGGGTTCATGAAGAGCATTCAACTGAATTGTGGTATGCTACCACAAGCTTATATAAGAGAGGATGGGGTTGTTGAAAGTGCGTCGTTACAGCGTAACAAACTCCCACCAACGCACCATAAATATGCATCACTATGTAGATGATATCGATACACTCCATGAATACGTATACTAGGTAAAGCATGACATTTTAAGCAATTGCTAATCAATACATGACATACCAACTAAATTTAACTCATTTGATTATCAATTGTTGCATTTCTACTCCTTGATATCATTCACATGGAGGGCAGTTTTGCACATTGTGCACATGTAGACATTCATTGGGACCCTCTTTGTAGCTCAACTCTCATTGAACCTACTTTTGCACAATGTGCACTGCCCGGCATTCGGTTAGTACATTGCACTACAGTATTGCTCATTGGCATGTGGCATAAATTATAGGGATTAGAGTAATAGAAGATGTGGTACAGCACGCTAGTGGTTCCGTCATGGTTTGTACTTGGAGATTTTTATTCCCGCGGAAATGTATGCAGCCACAGATATTATAGCAACATGTGGAGTGATGCATTTGACGTAGAGCCCATGCCAGTCGCGCATTTCGCAAAGAATTATTGGCTGCTATCGTCCGATCAGCAAGGTAGACTAGATGCTGCAGTAAACTACGTGTATCTCTACAGTACCAGCAAGGTCACTTATTGTCAAATACATGCAGCACGCAGTGACCCCAATACTGTGTATATACGGGTAGCCCATCGACATCTCATGTACCGTAGGCCAACAGATCAGCGAAGATCAAGTGTTATAAGCCAGGGGCTAGGTGGAGACAATGTACAGTGACGTTCGAGTGCGGCGGGTGAGGCTGAAGCGGTACCCCACAGCGTGCATACTTTAATACCGGTCTGCATACTCCACAAGTGCCGCAAAAACGAAAAAGGGGCTACGTTGTAATCCCTGGTCGTTATCAACGATGAAACGCCTTAGGGGTCGTGGAATTTGAGTGGCAATATGACACGTGCGTGTCCATTCCTTCTCGCTGGCAGGGGGGTATGACGTCGCCGTCTAATGGAGCATGCAGAGATGATCGGATCGACGGTACTAGTATCATCTCCGCAAGTTCAACATGAATATAAAAATACAGTACATACTGTAGGGCTTGAATATTCAGATCCAAAGTAAATAACCAAAATAATACCGCTAAGGTACTGTAGTACCAACGTGATAAAGGCTAGGAAGCTGAAAAAAAAAAGGTAGTCCCGAACTGCTCTAGTTTCCCGACACATACGCGCAGGTTATCGCATCGTAACTCGGTACGATACACTGTGTTCATATAACCTATAGAGACGAGCCGCGTTTGCCTTTTATTTTTACATGCGCAGCGGTCAAATCTCACCCTCCCTGGCACTACAACTACCTGGCACTACGCATATTTAAACAGTCTCTCGCCCTTGCCAGTTTTTTAACAGCCTTAAAAGTTTTACCGAGAGTTATTCCGGTCCGGCTAATAGATACAACGGATGCGCCTGTCGACAGGAATTTCCCACCTGGGCATCCAGGAGCCAGATGACTACTATGGAGAGGTCACCGGCACCATCGTCATGATGAGCAAAGAGGCCAAATCAGACGTTGAAGGAGCTGACCATGAAAAAGTCGACGACGGGCTCAAACGGAACGCCCAGGGCATCATCCTCAACCCACAGCCCCAGAACGACCCAAACGACCCGCTCAACTGGCCAGTATGGCGCCGAGACATGGCCCTGCTCGTTATCGGGTTCCATTCCTTCATCATTGGCGGCCAAACGGCAATCATCGCCTCTGCTTTTAACGACATGGCCGACCAGTTCAACGTGACCCAGTCCAAACTCGCATACCTTGTCGGTGCCTACATGCTCGTTCTCGGGTTTGGCTCCGTCTTTTTTGCTCCGCTCGCCGTCAAGTACGGTAAGCGGTTCGTGTACCTCATCGCCCTCTGTGTCTGGCTCGCAGGGTCCATCTGGGCGGGCGCTTCGCACTCGTTTAATTCGCTCCTCGGAGCTCGAATCATAATGGGCCTCGGCGGATCGCCCACCGAAGCTCTCCCTAGCTCGTCCATTGCTGAGATCTACTTTTTGCACGAGCGAGCCTACCGTCTCGGCATTTACACCCTGCTGCTGCTCGGTGGCAAGAACATTATGCCCATGATCGCTGGCTTCATCATGGCCAGCCTCGGCTGGAACTGGCTCTTCTGGATCGAGACGATCATCGTCGGCATGAACCTCGTCCTAACCTTCTTCTTCGTGCCCGAGACGTTCTGGGACCGCCCGGCCGTGCCCAAAGACTCGCGATCCCTGCGAGAGACCGAGCTCGCCCGAGAGGCTCGGGCCAATTCGCTTGTTTCGCACGCGTCCCACATGTCGCGAAACAGCCAGTCCAGTGCGCGGACTCCAATGGACCCTTCTCAGCTCAGCGTACCAGCCTCTTCCCAAGGCGACCACTCCCAGGATTCTACTATTCGCGTAGACGATTCCAAACTCGAAGATTCCAAGCTCGACGATTCCAAGGACGACGACAAGGACTCTGAACTGAATAGCTCGAAGGAGGACTCTGCGACCCCGCCGGTAGTCACCCCTTCAAACAACCCAGCCGATTCATACTTCCCCAACTTTTCCTCTCATAATGTGGCCGATAATTCCCTTCTCTCTCCAGCATCAGCAGTGGCTTCAGCAATGGCATCCCCCGCCGGGACCCCTGGCCCGAGAAAGCATATGGAGCGGCACCCGACCTTTGCCCCAGAACCAGAGCAGCACGATATCCCCCGAGACCCAGTGCGGCCGGGCCTGGATCAGTCGCTTTCCTTCAACACCCGGCTCTGGAACCAGCAGCGAAGTCACCAGCGGGCCATGAGCTTGGGCTCGGCGCAGATTGAGAGGAAAAAGTACGTTACAACGCTCAAGATATACAACGGCGTCTTCTCCAAAGACAAGCTGTGGATGATTGCATTGCGTCCGTTTGTTCTGTTCGCCTACCCGGGACTGCTCTTCTCGACGGCAATTTATGCATTGTCGGTTGTCTGGCTCATTGTGCTCTCCGAGGTTCTAGCAGAAATCTTCCAAAAGGATCCCTACGATTTTCCGTCTACCTCTGTTGCATTGCTGTTCATTAGCACCTTCCTTGGCGGCTGCATTGGTTCCGCTTTGGCCGGTAGGGTCTCCGACATTCTGGTGCGGTACTTTTCTCGGCGAAACGACGGTATTTACGAGCCTGAATACCGATTGGTTATGATTATTCCCGTGCTCTTCGCCGTGTCAGCTGGCATGATGGGCTTTGGATGGTCCAGCTATGACGAAGACCACTGGATCGTGCCTACTATATTCTTGGGCATCACGGGCTTTGGTTGCTCGTTGGGTTCCACTACGGCCATCACCTACGCCGTAGATTCGTACAAGATGTTTGCCAGCGAGGTGCTTGTTACGATGAACCTGACCAAGAATGTTCTTGGGTTCTTGTTCTCGCTGTTTGTGCCAAAATTCAACGCCGGTTCGGGTAGCAGAACGACATTCCTTACTTTCGGAGCCATTGAGATCTTCGTGTGCCTGTTTGGGCTGCCGCTTTATATTTACGGTAAGCGTGTACGACGGTGGACTGACAAGGTCGAAATGATGAGCAGGCTGTACGTGGTCGACACAGACGAGGATGATGAATAATGACTTGTTTTGTACTTTAGCATTTGATAGATTGGACTATATTATAATTGAATTCCTACATGAACCATCCACTAGCCCTGCCTACCCCACCATCGAAACCTGCTAGGAAGCTTTTCGAGGGCACGTGAACCACTGGGTTGGAATTAGGATTAAATCTTACGACTCAATTTGAACTCGAAAGAGCCCTTCTAAAATAACTGGAATATAGGCTAACCGAGAAGAAAATACCATAATTGGTGGTGGATTACGTCTAGAATGCCCGCAAGCGACCTTGGCAGCGGTTACAAAAGTACAATACATCATCATCATCATTATCATTAAATAGGTCAACTAGTCAATCACCAATGGCCAATGTCGGTCTTTTCCTTAGGCTCGACCTCCCATCGTCCGTTCAAGCCCACCTGGGAATCGCTGCTCTCCTGCTCGCTCTCGTCCTCCTTGTAGTTGCGGAACGCAGACGGCAGCGGAGCATTATGCTGGGCATACTGCTTCTTGTTCGACACCGTATCCTCCTCGTCAGAACTCGAGAACCGGTACCGTTTCACCACAGGGGGACGCCGGACAGCATTGTCACCCAGCAACCGCTTGCCCCACGAGGATACCGCTGGATCACCCGTCTCGTCCCGCGCCTGCTTGAGGAACGGAATCAGCGCGGTGCCACCAGTCCCCCGGTCGGTCCGCTTCTTATTAATCAGCGTGCTGTGTGCCGTGGAAGCGAGGCCCTCCCGCTTCGTCTGGTTAGGTTGCTTCTTCCGCTGGGCCTCTCGGGCCTGGAGGATAATGTAGCGCGATACAATCTGAATGTGCTTATCCCGGAACGCTCTCAGCATGGCCAGACACGCATCGTAGGAGATCACCAACGCCGGAGTCTCGTCCTTGTGGGACATGACGTAGTTTCGTATGTCGGCAACCTGCTGCAGCGACTCAAGGAACCGCTTGTGGGGGCCTGGCATATACTTTCGCATATCGTGAATAAAGTTGTGCGTCTTCTTCTCAGAGTGAGCCTGGGGCTCTTCTTGGTTAGTCTTTCGAGGCCGGTCGCCGGTCGGATGGTGCTCCACGTCTAGGAGAATATCCAGCGCCTGGATGAGTGAGGACTGTGCATTGGAGCCTCCCGAGATCTGGCGGTACTCGTTTTCATCGCCGTATCGAACTCCATTAGGGAGCCCAGCGTCGGTCATGTTCTTCCATCCAGCCAGGTACGGCCGGATTCTAAAGTAGAATGTATGCGGGTCACACATGTCGTACATTCGCCCCAGAGAGGTGTTGATGGCGTCAATAGACTCGGCCAGGGTCTGGAGGCACCGGACAACCGTTTCCGAGTCTCCGCTTCGACACGCGTGGATAGCCTCGAGGCCAACGGACAAGCAAGGAGCGCCCTGGCGCTCAATTGCAGTCGAAACAAGGTAGAACCAGCTCTCGTCAATAGACCCGGTGAAAGTGTGCAACGTGGCCAGGTTGTCGAGATTCAGGTCCTCCTCGGAAATGATCTTTTTGTAGTTCCACAGACAGACTCCGGCATAAGTGGCAATGGCCGGAAGCTCAAAGTGGTCGCAGGCCGCCACCCACGGCTCGGAAACCTGCTTCGGAAGGTGGTCTCTGGGCTGGTCGCCGCTCCAGACGTATCCGTGGGCGATAAACCCGAGGATAACAACGACCCTCCGCCATTCCGCCTCGTCCACGAGCCGGTCCAAGGTCAAAACAGGCATCCTGTCTACAAGCGCCCGCAGCCGCCGGGTCAGAATGAGCGCCGGAAGGTTCTCGGCAAGGCTCTCCCACGGGGCATAGTACGGGTCTTTGAGCTTAGTGCAGGGCAGCTCTTCCGGGAGGAACCCAGTCTTTGGAGAAACGTTGTAGTCCTCGAGCTTTGGAATCTCCGGTAGCATGGTAAGTATGCCAAAATAAATATATAGTGCTCCAACGGGCCAGAAATACCAGCGGGCGGTGTGGACCTAATTTATAAGGTCCCGGTTTTTTTTCAGGCAGCCCTCGTGCATATGTCCCGAGTCTCACAATGGGACGATCCTGGAACGGCCGCAACCGGCGTACGTAGCGCTGGGCCCTGAGGCAATGACGCACCGCGCACATCCGCGAGCCGCACGAGACCCATCCGAGGGAATTTGCCGCCTGGTCCCTCTATCCCAGGGCCTTCGCTAAACGGCTGCTGGGCTTGAATGCTCAGGGCCGTGTAGTCTGTGCAATCTCTCTCTGTAGGCGCAAGCATGAATGCTCTCGTGCCGCGTGTGTGATTAGCGCATCGGTGGAGCGATGCCGGTCCACCGACCCATCACCCCTGCGCCAATCTTTAATGTATGTCATATGCCTAGCTGGGCCAAGTATAGCAAGCTCCAGTGGAGATAGGGACGGCGCATGGACTGGATAGTGAAATAGCCTGGTAGAGCGGGGTCGGCGGACTTAGGCTTTTTCGGGTTCTCTCTGTACCGTTTGAGCCGGTTCTCGTTCTCTGCATACCGGCGATGGCACCAAAAGCAGCGTAGTTATTTAGCCCGCTTTCGTCTAAAATATTTACTCTTCTCGCTGGTATCTTCCTCGCTCTCTGACTTGACGTCCGGGTCCAGCTTTTGGAGGTCGGGGACAAAGGCGGATGTACGCCCTCCTACTGTAATATGCTCAATAGAATGCCCCAGGGCCGTTTTGACTTTATCGTTCTTTCTCCTCTTCCCCCACCGGTAGAGCATGAGCCAGTCCTCCGGGAACTGCGCAGTGTTGCCCTCGACCTTGACCACAAACTCGCAAATGCTGACAATTGTATCATACAATACCGCTAGTTGCTTCTCGGTCAATTCGCTGGTCATGGCCCGTGGGTGCAGCCGAGCTTGGTAGCATACCTCGTCCGCAACCCAGTTGCCAATTCCCGAGAACAAGGCTTGGTCCATGAGCAGCGTTTTCACATGTAGCCTCCGCTTAGACACCTTTTCACAGAATGTAGCAAAATCCCACCGCGATTCGGGCTTTGAAAAGTCGCTCCCCAATTTCGACAAGGGCTGTTTTTGCATCAACTCCGCGTCGCTCTTGATGCCTTCAAAGTACCGAATCTTGCCCAGCCGTCGAGGATCATAAAATGCAACTTCGGTATCGTCGTCACACTTGAGCACAAACTTGTAGTACTTTGGTGGCCACACGGCGTCTTTGACTTCTTCGAACGCGCCTTTGGCCATCTCCTCTTTCGCCCCTTCATCCTTAAACCGCTCCAGCACAACCTTGTCCCCGCCATTTTCCATCACAATTAAATGCGTTTGGATATCGCGAACTTTGACCATTCCGGTCATACCAAAATGAAGCAGTGCTACCTTGGAATTGCTGGTTCTGAACCAAAAGTACTTGCCGTGTCGTCCGACACTCTCAACCGTTTCTCCGCTGAAAGCCTGCTCAAACAGCCCATTGGTCAGCGGTGACGCGAAAACCTTGTCATCTACAGTTGTATCCACGAATTTTATGAGTTTCCCGACTAGAAACCGGCGCAATATCGCCGCAGCATGCGCAACTTCTCCGATCTCAGGCATGATGATTTTTGGTGATGTCCTTATCGCCGTTTCCCTCTACTACCACGGTCCTGCATGCCCTTTCCTCCGCCGCATGAGAATATATGTACCGTACCCCAGATAGATTAATGCAAATATCATTAAATAATTACGAAAAAGTGGTATACACTAGTCCTAGCTTCGTTGGAGGAGCAGTCGCGGGCTTGACCATGCCATGCTTCATCATCTCAAACCATACGTAGTCGCTGTTTACCCCTTCGAATGAAGTCCGTAGGCTAATAAAAAGATCTCGATACTCCTCCGAGTCCTGCGGCGAGAAATAACCCACTACAGCCTCTAGCATAGACCCATATACCTCGTCCGTAAGCTGGACATGGGTCACAATCTTTTCTAGGCACTTCAGCGCCGCGACCATTTTCCTCATCTCTATTGAAAATTTGGGTAGCCTCCCCTTACGCCGCGGCAAAAGAGTGCGCAGCTTGCGCCAAACTTCTTCGACACGGCGGGTCATGAATTCAGAGGCAAACTCGCACGTTCGCGCAATTGCTTCCAACACTGCTTCAAGCACCGAAATCTCGCTGTCGTCAAGTCTCGACACCAGCACCGGCCAGTACGAGCTTACTATTGGAAGAAACTTCTTTTCGTTGGTTGCTAGAACAGGAACCGCGGTAGTAATGATCTTAGCAAGATTGTACCTCATCGTCGCAGAGTCATGGACAAGATATACATCCGTGTACTCAGCAATCTTCTCGACAGTCGTGTACGTAGACTTTGGAACAATAGAAGGCCATTTCTTGTCCTCTTCTTCTTCCTCATTATCCATCACTTTCGCTTCGGTCTCGGCTTCAGTGTCGAGCTCCTCAGCCGTGTTTTCGTTGCCCGTCTGTTTCTTCTTCTTCCAGTACTCTTCAAAAGATCCAGCCTCACCAGCAATAGGAGCAAACTGATCCTTCTCTGGTTTGTAGTTGAGCTCTTGAATCAACTGCTCAATGCTCGACAGATGGAGCCCCTCCTTTTCTTTATCACTTTTATCCGTCAATTCCAGTCGTCCTTCGAATCCTTTAACAACCTCTTCTACCAGCGTTTCGAATACCTTAAATATACCCTCTGTCAGAACAGGATATCTGTGATAATTGTCCAAGATGGCCATGAGCGTAACAATAACGTCTTTCATCAATGGAACAACTTCCGGACCGGCAAGTTTTATCAACGAAGAGAGCACGATGGCGCTTTGTGGTGACAGATCCAACGTGCTCAATTTCAGGGAAATGCCATCAATAATATAGTCCGAATTGTCCACCAGCAACCGCTCCACATTATCGTACTGGCAATCATATGCAATACGAGATATCGCCTTCTGAGCCTGTTGTCTAATCCCAGTATTTGAACTGCCCAGATAGAAAATCAACGGAGAAACCAAATCTGGCAATGCATGCTTCATTTCTGTCCCAAAATACGCCGACACCTGGCCCAATCCGTAGAGCGCAAGGGCAATTTCGGCATTATCAATCGGAATGAGGGAGCTCTGCCTAAGGTTGGAAGCATTTTGTTCACAAATATCCATCAAAACCCCCAGGTAGTCCTCAACTAGTGGCTGCAGCTGCGAAGAAGTTTCTGCAAGTACCATATCGAGGTTTAAATATTCATCAATGTCTCGACCCTGATGTCGCGATCTGTTGATTCCAGTCAGCGTGGTGGTTGCTATCCATAGACTACCAAACTTCCTTGACTTGTCTAAAGAGTTGTGCAGGATATCGATTGACGAACTCAGCAAGCTTCTTTGCATAGACTCATCAACAGAGCCAGAATTGTAAATAAGATCGTAAAGCGCGATTTCAGAAACCCGTGGCAGCTGGGATGCAATTCCAAATGCCGAAAGGCTAGGTGCTGCCATGACAGGGAAGCTTCCAGCTGGAGCCACAGCCTTCCGTGGATCAAACTGGGCGACATTCGGTGAGTTGCCACCCGCCTTGAATATGGTTGATGCCTCAGTTAACGACTCAACTAGTCTATTGTCGAGCATTTGCATCGGTACTTTCAGCCTCTTAGCATACTGCATCCCGTATTCTACAGCTTTGAGGACGACCAGTGCTTGTTTCTCGTCCGGAGAGCTCAAAGCTTGAGGAATACCTTCGACCCATTCGTCTAGTTTCTCAATAAACAAGCTCTTTAAAGGGTCCTTTTGCTTTAAAATAGCATAATATGTTCCTGATTGGATATCGGACCACAGCTCGTCGTGTGACTTCATATCCCTTTTGGACAAAATGGCCATTACTGAGTCAATAGCAATGCCCATGGAAGACACCAATGACTCGCTGCAGCGACTCATAATTGAAATGCAGATATCGAACAGAGCTTCAAGCACCGTTGGCTGGGAATGTGATCTCACGGCAACAGCGAAGCTGCTAAAGGCCATCCTGAATTGCTCTCTTGTGACTCCAATCCATTCGTCGGTCCTTACATCCTTTATTTCCTGGCTCTCTTTCTTCAAGTCAGTATCGTCTAGAGCAGCTGGTACAATTGCGCCGAGCGCTTTACACGCCGAGACAAAACACTTGTAACTAGGAGGCTTCCCATATTTGCCGGTTATTTCTTTGACTATCACGGATACCACTCGCGGAAGAATCAATGCTGCGTCGTTCCCAGTGCATTTAGTGCCAATCACTCTTAGTAGGTCAAATGCTGCACCCACTACAGGGCTCTCTTCTGGTACAGTCTCGACACAGTCCAGTATCAAATGAATCAAGAGAGGCAAAAACTCTACTTTCGAAAGAGAGTTTATCGGGCTTCCCTTAGATACACCCCGGTCAATGCATGCTGTCATCGCTGCCAGCGCTGCAGTGTAAACCCCAGGGTCTCGAGGTATTAGGACTAGGCCACGAGACTCGGAAATGTCGCTAATACTCTCGGCGATACGTTGAAGTGATGTGTTGACAATTGACATTGCAGTGGCTTGTGAAGCCATAGTCTTCCAAGCAAAGGCCATATAGCTTAACACCCATTCGCAATAACGGTCATCCGATTGTAACTTTGGTCGATCAGAGAATATAAGGTCAAACAGTGCTAGAAGCACTATAGTATAGTCGTCTCGGAACAAACTCGGATGTGCTGTCTTTCCTTCGTTGAGGATCGTCTCTGCGGCTGATTCGAGCTGTGTGCGATACTGGGGGGTGTTATCCTCGTGATTCCAAATGGAAAGCAGAATAGAGACAAAGTCATTGTGTATCTTGGGGTTCTGTGGGTGGACTTTGGCTATTTTCACGGCCTGTAAGACCATGGGCGTCTCGCGTTTGCCGTTCATCTCATGATCCACGCTCCGCTGTTATCGTTTTGGCCGATACGATTGTGTGATCTCCCAACTTTCACTACCTGGTATAGAACACTGGAAAGATGAATGAAGACGCTCAGAAACTGTGGGGTTTAGTAAACACTAGTCTTTCCAATGGCTAGATAGAAGAAGCACTGATAGATGAATATTATGGCTGTGGAATGTGTGATGGGATCACGCCGACCCTGGGATGTACGTTAGTAATCACACTCTAGTTATTAAAAGCAGTTGTTGTAGAGACACCTATGCCCGATTATCTATGCCAGGACTGTCCGAGTATGTCGGTAGTATCGCTATGCTTATCATTTTCTCTATTCTCTCCATTGGTGTATATTACCCGTATGGACTAAAAATACGTACTGCGCAGACATTAGAACCAAGTTATCCTACTAACGGTAGCTCACCCGACTACATGGCACGATAGACTCTTCTAGTCTCTATTGAGTTCTACCAAAATGCTTTTATCGTCTTCCTATGGTACTCTCCGTTCAGCTGGAAAATTCAAGCCTCATGAGCCGCACATCGGTGCCAGTCTCACATCACCCAAAATGGAAAGTAGAAAATTAGGGCTACAACCACCGCTTGCGCACGCGATGGGACTCTCCCACTCCAGCATCACAGAGCAGAGTGAGACATGGGAGTGAAAAATTATTAAATACCCTCCAACAAGTTCTTTCTCTCTTTTTTCTCTTTACCAACATAAGTTGTTCCGAAGTTCGCCAAAAAATTGTAAGATTCCACACGTTATCGGTCTCCTTGCAGTGAGCTTGTTTGTTGAAGTGTCATGGAGTAATGTATTTGCTTCTTGGTTCTTCAAGAAATAAAATTTCACAGAGCATTGATACACCGGTAACCAGATGAAAGCATGGTTGAATTCTTGTCTGAAATGCTGGAGAAGAACACTCATCCATAGCCTAAGGGATCCGAGTTGTAGACTTGTTGCAAGGGTTGACCGTTTGGAGAATATTGTGTTACTAACGACACTAGAAAAATGACCCGATCCTCTGTTCTCGCCGACGCTCTTAAGACCATCACCAACGCCGAGAAGGCTGGTAAGCGACAGGTCCTTATCCGACCATCCTCCAAGGTCATCCTTAAGTTCCTTGCTGTCATCCAGAAGCACGGTATGTAATTTCCCTTTTTTGTATCGAGTTGATAACTGGATGAGGTGGAGTTTGTCAGTCTCACCTTGTCTTTTAAGTGCTCGAAAGATCGATTCGGAGAATGCTTCTTACACGATGGTTGACTTTGAACACTCAACTATCGTTTACTTTCTCTGAACATTTTTTTTCTGGTTTGAACCTTTTACTAACTCTCATCAGGCTACATTGACGACTTCGAGTTCGTTGATGACCACCGATCTGGCAAGATTGTTGTCTTCCTTAACGGTCGTCTCAACAAGGTTGGTGTTATCTCTCCACGATTCAACATCCGAATCGGTGACATCGAGAAGTGGGTTACCAACTTGCTCCCATCCCGACAGTTCGGTTACATCATCCTCACCACCTCTGCTGGTATCATGGACCACGAGGAGGCCCGACGAAAGCACGTTGCCGGTAAGGTTCTCGGCTTTGTCTACTAAAAAGTTTTTTTCTTCTTTAATTTATTGTATCTAGTTGGTTTATGAGTGATGACGATTGTATATTAATGTTATTCGGTTAATACAACTTTTGATGCAGTAAACTAATCTTGTTTCTCTCACTAATCATCTCACTCTCTGTGGATAGATCGAGCAGCAATAGGAAATGTTACAAAGCGCAGATATGAAGCTGGTAAGACAACAGGGAATCTCAGGAGGATGTGAAAGTAGCATGATTAATCAACGGCGATTTTTCGTACACCGTATATGTGAATAGGGTACCCGGCAGCCCCGATTTTTGGCACGGCACAATAGACACTGTCGGTGCAGTTATTGCGCCATAGCTCGACATCAGTGCATACACCAATCACCAATGGAAAAAGATTTCTGGTCTCGGAAATTCATTCCAGTATATACAAACTAAAGAGGAGTAAAAGTACATGGCTATTAAATTCTAGCTGAACTTGTCGTATGCATCGAGATATGATTGTGCTGAGGCGGAAAAAGACCCACATTTCTGGGCAAGTAGGTCTGCAGAATTCTGTCGCACAATTGCCTCAACATTACGCTCAGCATTTACCCAAGTCCGGATTGACTCTTCGGCAGCTGGCGGAACCTTGTCAAAGTCCCTGGCACCATATGGATCGAGACGCGGATCAATTCTCTCCCCGATAACGGCTTCGTTTTTCGTTTCTAGTTGCTCCCTTTTAACTTCGGCTACTTTGCTGCAATATCCTATTAGAGCATCTCTCGAATACCATGCTGGAAAGAGTTCTTTAGTAATATGGTCGGCGCATGATCCCGTTCTTGGCAGGGTATTGTGAAGGTTATCGTCAGACCGCTTGCGCGAATACCTCAGGAAAGCCCGAATAGCAGTTGCCGAGTAACATGCACCAGGATTCATGAACTCCTTGACTTGTGGATCTACTGAGCCGTCGAATAATGGCATCCTTAACAGTTTCGCCACCCTCGATGTGCAAGTTTAAATGATAGCCAAAGGGGTCGGTTATAATATCGCTTGAACTGTAATCGGCACAATCTCCTGTCGAATAGTTTCTTCTCTTTCAGCAGTCAAAGAACAGTCTCTTGTCTGTTCGTTAGTGTACTGGAAAGATCAATGGGCCCAACTCGGTTCAACTGTCAGTGACGATCATTTGATACCTGTGCGGCTGATAAGCGGTTAAATATCTACATTTTATTTTAGCCCGCACTCCGAACCAACTCCACTCCGTAGTCTAGACTTCCACTACGGTGAAAAGATTTGGGCGTTGATATAACCCCTCGCGGATGAAGTTGTTGTCGTTTCTGTGTCAATATCGATATTGGTGTGCTGTCGACGGCGGAATATTAATCTTTAATTGAATTAACGACTTCCTACAGCTGCCTTGCGCTGAAATTGTTCTTTTGATAAAGCAGGCGGGCATAATCTACGGATCTAGACAAGTCATTCGCTATGAGGTCGTCTTTTCTTATGAAGACGAGGAAATGGCCGTACATCACCAAGGAGAACGTGCTTAGGAAGTTGAGCCCCCAGGGGTCGCAGGCCAGCCTGAAACCAAAATCTCCTGGAGAGTCATCCTCTTCACAAGCTATTGACGATGGGGAAGGATACAGGAGAACTCTAAATTTGGGCTTCCTCCCTGTGGAAATCCTACAGGCTATAATTGAGCAACTGGTGATGGGGTCGGCGAACGCCCGAATCGCTCATGAAGATATATTTGCTCTCTCTGTTGTAAACAGACGGTTGAACTCGCTGTTACCGAGAGAAAAGCTTTACGACACCGTGGTTCTACACAGCAAGCACCAGGCAGTTAAGTTCCTAAAGTGTCTGCACAAGAGCAAGAACAGCCGCAACGGAAGTTTGGTTAAGACTCTGTGTGTCGCACATCCCGAAGATGATTCTTCAGTGAGTGTTCTATTAGGTCACACTGGGTTCTCGTCGTCATCCCCGAAGATGAAGAACAGACCCTGGCCTGATGTGGTGCTTGATATCCTTGCAGTGCTAACTGAGCTGGAACACCTCATTCTCGACGAGATGGCCCCGCAGTTCAAATTCCCTGCATCTCTGGAACACTCCAAGGTTGTTCAGGAGATTCATGCTCGTAAGAATGAGCTCTTCGTTAGCCTATCTCCAGAAATCGGCTGGCACGGCAGCCTCCATCGTGATACCCTTTGGGCGTTTGGACGACTTTATAAACTTCACCTTACAAATATTGTCATCCAGGAGAACTCGTTAAACGAGAAGTCGGTTCAAATTTGTTCAAGCATTCGGTATCTTATTCTTTCTGGGTGTATTATACGATGCTCTCCTGAAACTATCGCCAGTACTTTCAAAAACGTGACCCATCTCACTATCGACATGTTTAAAGCATCGAGTGAGCTCATGATAACAACATGTTTCCCCAGCTTGACAGAATTACTTGTCGGGACGACAGGGAAACTAATAGAGACACGTAAGCCTATGGCTAAGACCTTGCGACCTTTGTCGGTTCTTCCCGCAAAGTACCAACATCTCTCTACATCGACCTACCGCACGCCGCGTCCGCGTATGACCAAGTCGGACACTCGCTTGGAGTATCTTATCAGCTACCTGAGCCAATCTGTGACGAAAATCAAGCACTTGCAAAAGTTTACAATCGTTGCTACACCAGTTTGTGCGGCTCCTCCTTATGATCCTATCTACGAGCCAAGTGTGAACATCTTCACTAATATTCATATCCTAGAAAATATTCCTGAAGTTGTGGTTGTGTTGCCACGAATCTCGTCATTTTCCAAAGAGGATTGGGGGGATTCTATTGACAGAATGAACCTGATGGTAACGAACTTTGATGGGTTCTTATTCTACCAGACTGATCGAAAAAGTTCGACTACCTAGCTGCTCGGTCTCGATAATGAAGTAATGAGTATATGTGTTAATGCGAATGAGAGATAACTGAACTAAATATGGCCTTAAACATAGCCTCTAATTAAAAGCCAACCCCATGCAAGAGCTGCAGCTATAGCTGCAGGAATGTAGGGACCAACCATATGTGCGGTGGAAGAGAATTGCTGTGTAAGGAGTGGAATGGGCGAAACAGGGCGTGGTTTCTCGTCATCACGATTCCCGAGGTCTGGAACGGCCCGAGGTTTTTCAGGAGGATCTTCGCGCTTCCAATTGTCGTCAATCTTAATCTTCTTATCGGTTAAAGCGGTGTCATCAATATCGATGATGTCTAGGCTGGTCGCAGTAACTTTGAGAGGTACGAACCTCCCTCTTTTTGCTGGTGCACCTTCGGCAATGAGCTTAGAAGCGAAGGTGTCAGGAATGGCAGTTCTTGTATTCAGGTTGTTGTAGCTGTCGAGACATTGCTTAGGTCGCTCTAGTCCTGGTGGGGCCTGGGTTTGGCTTTCCTTTACCTTGGCGAACTGCTCCTTAAGCTTGTGAAAGTCAGGTAGCAGGAATACTTTTCCGTTAGTGTCTAGCTCCACAAGCCCATAGTTGTTTGGCTCTTGTGTGAATTCATAAACCAGACCTCCGCTAAATACAGACGTCATGGATGTATATAAGCATTCCACTTCCTGGAACTGTCGTGGCAGCACGGCGTTGCAACCGTACTCTGAGAAAAATAGTGGCAGGGAATAATCATCGTAGTCATTGAGGAGGACATCGTATCCGCTTGTCTGAATCGTCTGCGCTCCGCACCATTGGTAGGAGTTAACGCCATAGAAGTCAACAGAAGTCTGATCATCGCCACATTCAAGGTACTTGGCCAGTGACACCCGATACCTCAGGTCATCGGCTGCTGAATAGCCTACTGGAATTATTCTCGGTGCTCGGAGGCGAATGTAATTTTTGATGTCGCGGATGACTGCTTTGATATAGTGTGGAGAGTTCGTTGCGGACTTGTCATCATTGACCACCTCATTACCAGCGAAAAAGCCAAGAGTATTGTTGTACCCGGAAAACTGATCCACCACTTTGAGGATATGATTGAGGTACTCGGGGGTGTATGATGTCCATGGCTCGTATCGATTCAGGCTTTCGCCAATTTTGGGTGAATTGACGTCTAGGACTAGGTAGATACCTGCTGCCGCTAGGAGAGTCATACACTCATCGTGATTGAGGTCGGGGTTGACTGTATACACTCTAAGCGCCTATGCAGCAAAATAGTTAGCAGCCAATTCTATGCTGTATGCGAACCCATACGTTTATTCCCAGTTGTTGGAAGAGATAGATATCTCTGGCGCAGGTGTTGATGTCTGACAATGGGTCTGACCGGCCGATGTATCCAGAGGAGCCACCGGGCTGATAGTCGAGCCCCTTTATCACAAACTAGATATATGATTAGGAATTGTGAAAGAGCGATGGGTATTGTCCTCTTACTGGTTCTTTTGTAACAGAGTCAACGAACTGGCGGCCGCGAGTCTCGATTGGGTTAATAGTGCCAAGGCCACTGACAATTCGTAAGAGGCATGTAATCACCAGCAATCCGTTCATTTCTATCTTTACTATGGTTCTGTGTGATGATTGTCAATGTTATGGAGGAACGATAAGGATACTGTTTATACTATATGTCGAATAAGCTTCTAACTCTGCGTGCGGCTTAATGTCACACTTTGGCAGAATACCAATGTTCATAATTACACGCTTTCTGGCATACCAGTGTAGGAGCTCTAGCGGTAGAGCGAAAGTAGGCTCTAACGATTTAGGGAATAGAGCGCGTTTTAGACTACAGCACTTCATGATGAGCGGCTGTTTCAGGATGGAACGGCTATCGATGCTTGTCAACCCCCCACATGTACCGGAGGACGAAAATTCCGCTTCAATAGCCGGTGGGGCCCCACGCTGATAAACTCATCTAATGCCGGTCCCCCGCGAAAAGGGTTTGGGGGCCAAGATACAATCGAAAATTCGCCTCGGATCTGTAGCATGTCAGTCTATTCGGTGTATTGCACAGTACCGGTAGTTCGTTACAGAGCCGGTACATTGCCGGAAATCAAGAAGCATCAAAGAAGTATAAAGGTAGTTAGTCTAGATCATGAATTTTTGTAAAGTATATCTATCGGCCCATCCAGCCGCCATCAACAAGCAATACCTCTCCCGAGACGTAGTTGGCAGCATTGGAAGCCAGGAACACAGCCGGGCCCTTGAAATCGTCGGCATTGCCCCATCGGCCGGCTGGGATTCGCTCCAAGATTTGCCGGGATCGGGTTGGGTTGGCGATGAGGGCTTCGTTCATGTCCGTAGCAATGTAACCTGGAGCGATGGCGTTAACACAGATGCCCTTGGAAATCCACTCGTTCGACAGGGCCTTGGTCAGCTGAGAGACACCACCCTTGGAGGCGGCGTAGGCCGGGACAGTGATACCGCCCTGGAAAGAACACAGGGAAGCAATGTTAATGATCTTGCCCCGCTGGCCGGCCGCATCAGGCTCCCGGGTGAGCATGTGAGCACCGGTGTCCCGGCAAAGGATCCAGGTGGCACTCAGGTTGACGCCAATAACGTCGTCCCAGTCCTGGTCAGTGAACTCATGAGCCGGTCGCCGTCGCTGAATGCCGGCACAGTTGATGAGAATGTCAATCTGGGGCACCACGGTCAGGACCTTCTTCACAAGGCCCTTGACGGCCGCGGTGTCAAACAAATCAGCCTCCACAATGTAAGCCTTTCGGCCAACGGCCTCAATGGCTTCCTTGACAGAGGTATTTTTGGAGTCTCGCTGAATGAGTACCACGTCGGCACCGGCCTCGGCCAGCGCGATGGCCATACCGGCACCAATGCCCCGGGTGCCACCGGTAACCAGCGCGATCTTGCCTTCGATACTGAACAGTTTTGAGCTCATTTTACGTTTAATGCAATGTTTAGCGATTTTCACAGCCGGAGGCCCCGCAGGTTAAATATGCCCGAACCCTTCGAGGGAGCGGAGAAACGGGCATCCTCCCCCGCGGGGGAGCCCCCCGCCCCCGCCTCGAAATGGAAATTCGCGGCAGAGTGCCCCGGTGAACAGATCTGGTATAAGAACTGGCCAATTGCGCAGGTAGCAGCCCGAAAAACGTTTTCGCACTCATAAAATGACCTCCTCAACGATCCAAGCCAGCGTGCTGAAACAGCAAAAGGACCTGACCCTCGAGACTCGGGAAATCAGTGCCCCGGTGGGCGCCCAGGTCCAGGTAGCCGTTAAGGCAACCACTCTTTGCGGATCGGACATGCACTATTTCCTCCATGGCCGAAACGGAGACAACATCGTCCGAGAGCCACTGACACTGGGCCATGAGTCGGCCGGTGTCGTCACTGCCGTCGGCCCGGAGGTCGAGGGCCTGGAGGTCGGTGACCGGGTAGCTCTGGAGGTCGGCCAGCCTTGTGAGAGCTGCGAGCCATGTAAGAAGGGCCGATACAACCTGTGTTCCAAAATGCAGTTCCGATCGAGTGCCAAATCGTTCCCGCACTTCCAGGGCACCCTCCAGGAGCGGATCAACTGCCCAGCCTCGTGGTGCTACAAGCTCCCCAAGTCTGTGAGCCTTGAGGATGCTGCCCTGCTGGAGCCGCTGGCTGTGGCTATCCACGCTGCCAACCGGGCCCACATTGAGCACGGGTCTACCTGCTTGGTAATTGGTGCCGGCGCTGTGGGCTTGCTTAGTGCCGCCATTGCCCGAGTCAACGGGTGCTCCACTGTGGTTATCTGCGATATCGCCAAGAACCGAGTCGATTTCGCTCTGGAGAATGGCCTGGCCGACTACGGCTTCACTGTTCCTCTCAAGCGGGGGGAGACCACAGAGGATAAGCTCAAGATTGCAAGGGAACTCGCAGACTCTCTTACGGGCATTGAGACCGAGGAGGGTCCGGTCGGTGAGTTCGACTACACTTTCGAGTGCACTGGCGTCGAGTCCTGTGTCCAGACCGGTATTTACGCCACTGCTCCGGGTGGTAAGATGCTCTTTGTTGGCATGGGTCAGCCGGTGCAGACCCTACACATGTCTGCTGCTCTCATGAGGGAGGTTGACTTGCTTGGTGTCCTGCGATACGCCAATGCCTATCCAACTGGTATCCGACTTATGGCGTCCAAGCAGATTCCGGCGCTCGACAAGATGATTACGCATAGAGTCAAAGGTCTCGAGAACGTTCCTGAAGCCTTTGATCTTGCCGGAAAGCCACAAGACAAGGAGGGCAATCTTGTCATTAAGGTGGCTGTTGTTTTGGACTAACTTTGCATATACTATTAATTCACCTGCCATTTGCACTCTCATTAGAGCATCTGCTGGACCAAGAATTTCATCATGTAGATAATACAGGTCATGCCATAACATGTTGCTTGCGTTCCCCGGATATCAACTACAAGTACCGCGTTGATGCAATATCAGTGCCGATAAATACCGACCGTTTGGGTTATCCAGGGGTCACAGTCAGCCAATTGGAGCGAATCAACTAGATTTTACCCGGAACTATACGTCAAATGCGCTACAAAAAATAGCCAAATCAATGTAGTACTGTAATGCAATCTCTAAACAGGCTGTAAGTCGATCCTCCAGTTTTTCAATCCAAGCCCATGGTAACGCTCCAGTACATTGGGACGGCAGAATCGATTATGCACGATATATCGATTTTACCAAAACGTAAACATTTTTCTAGAGATTCTGAGCGTTGATCTTCACCTTGGGTAGAATATCCCGATTAAAGCCGAGATGAGGATTAAATCAAGAGGTGCCCCAACGAAAATACGACAGGTGGGCCGGCTTCACGTGGACCCCTCAGGAATGACATCATTCGTAGAGTGTTAAGCGACGGTATATATATCAATCGCTGTAGCGCGTGTTAGATACAGTACAGAGCCATGGAAGTAATGATTATGCCGCCAGAGCAATTGGACGCCTTTGAGCTGGGCGTTGCGGAGATTGGAGAATGTGACCGTAATCTCGATCGCTACGTTTCCGACCTACTTAAAGATACCTTTGACAACTACCATCGGAACCCGCCCGGAGCCAGCGAAATCAAGCAGGTGCTCTCCAAAGTGCTTGCCTCACTGGTTATTGACAGCCTCAATGGTCCGGACACTGTGCGACTCTCCGATGCGGCGATCAAGCGGGTGGAGGCTGTGCTCTTCCGCATCCTCCTCAACTACCGCAACCGCGACTTAACTTTCCAGGCAATCGAGCTTCTAATTAACTTGTCTAACCTTGTCTTTTCTCGCCGCCACGAGCCCTACTCTCTCAACCTTAGCTCTGGCTACGAGCTACGCAAGAACTTCAAAATCGCCGTCTTATCAGAGACACTTGACAGAATACGCATCGCTTTCCCTAACCACTCTCCGGCCGAGTTCAGCCATCTTACAAAGCTCTACGTGACTATTGTCACAGAGGGACGACATTACCACAATTATGTGTTCTGCCCCACTCTTTCTTGACCCATTTTTTACTCACGTCCCTTTACACTAACCGCCTTGCATACTGCTAACCTTGCATATTATCACTACCAGGCACTGTGCCCTGGTATGTATATAGTTCCACTGACAGCCGTGGTTTAGAACGCTGTTCTTTCGGTAATACTACAACCTATTCGCATTTAATAATCGCTCAAAAATTTCGTAGTGATGGCCAACGGCTGGCTCTTATAACTGTGGGGCAGCTACCCTGCAGATGGCTTACGTAGTCGTGCATCTGTTTTAATTTCCACTTAACTAATTCCCGGCTTAAATTACCGAATATGATACAGTCGACCGACCAAACACCTAAGTGCGCCACGCCACAATTTTACAGTTCGACGTATGCTCTGAGAGGATATTGGTTAACCGCTTTTGCTCAATCGATACTTCCAACGCAAGGAAAGAGCCACTGCGCTTTGCAGCTTACAAGCCGTTTGAGGGTATTTGAGGCGGTAATTCTCTCTTGTTTAAAACCCATGTGCTGTATTTTATGTCAATTATGAGTGCCTACTTGTACCGTAATACTAGGGAGAGCCGCGTACGGCTAGCCCCACCACAAATTACCCTTGAAACCTCTTGAGAGCTGCGCCCAGCGACACAATAAATACAAGAGCCGAGATCGAGGGAAGAAATAAGGCGATAGGTAGTTTCACAGTGGTACCAGGCGGTATTGAGTTAAAAAGGTACTGTATTCGTATCAACACGTAAAATTTAATCGAACGTCTATCCTTGGAAGGCGTCAAAGCCTGCAATCCAAATATTCAAATTCACTTAACAACACTTGCGGCAATGCCTTTATATCCATATCTAGTACTGGAATTTAAAATCCCATCGTTTATTCCCCGCTTTGGAATGATCATTCAGATACTTTATCCGTTCTTCTGCGTTCAATTCGTCCCACTTCTTCTCTCGGAGTCTGTTACGCCATTTGTAGTAGATTACAGCCAAAGAAATGACCCCCATCTGCCCAATGGCTATCATCATAAGTTGAAAGTTTCCTCGATGATAAAGAGGAGCGTCGTCTTCACGGTAAATATTGTTTGCAATAATTCCCCCCATTTGCGAGAAAATGTTCACGATAGCGACAGAGACGGCTCGAGTGCCCACTGAGTTAGAATTCACAGAACACCACGAAATTGTAATCGGATCAGCAACTGGATATGCTATCGCTAATAGCAAGACCACATACGTTCCCCATAAGTTACCGTTTTCCGTAAGCTTGGCACCTGGCCAGTATCTCAAAATGGCTAGGAATGGTATACACCACAAGCTTTGGATGTAGAGACCGATGGCGTGCCCATTTTTGAATCTGTTGGATATCCATGTCAATGCAACCAGTGTCACAATTGCAAAAAGATTTGGAGGGATAGAAAGCAAGTTGGTATTGAAAGTGCTGAATCCCATTTGTCGAAGGAGCAAGGACAGATAATTGGTAACTGGAACAGTTGCAATGTCACCAATAAGGCGGATAATATATATTGGTAAGATATCCCAGTCAAACAGGGCCTTGAATAGAGCAAAAAAGTTCAGAGCTTGACGGTTGTTCATATCTCCCTTCGAAGGGTCATCCCGTAGAATACGGTTTACCATAATTTTCTCTTCCCTCTCTGTATACCACCCCTTCTTGCGCCAAGGAGCTTTGGTTTGCACTGCTGATGGCGGCATGGCAAAAAATGCAAAAACTCCGATGAAAAGGGTGAATAATCCTTCCAATAAGAATAGCCATCGCCATCCTGCAAGTCCGCTAATCCCTTTCATGTGCAGGATACCGTATCCCAGTAGTGACGAAATTGCGGCTGTGAGTGGATTCGCAATATAGAATATGGTGAGTCTCATAGGCAATTCTCGGTTTTTGTAGAAATAAGAAAGCCACAGGTTGACGTCGGCAATGAAGCCACCTTGAAGCATCCCTAAAAGTGCTCGAGTAATTAAGAACCCGGTTCGATTCTTTATTCCAGCTTGTGTCATCGCTATAACAGACCACAGCGTCATTTCTAACGGAATCCACACGTCACAGCCAATCTTCTTAGAAATAAGCTGAGCCGGAATTTCGGCACAAGAAAAGAAGATGAGATTGATTGTCCGACCCAAGTTGAGGTCATTGGTCGTCATTCCAAGGTCGTCGAGCAAGTTGTCCGATAGGGCGTTATTCAAATTTCCTCGGTCAATGTCGAGGGCAAAGAACAAAAAAAAGGCCAATCCTGTTACTCGTAGTTCTGTTTTACGAATAAGAGCCTTTTCCTCAGCCGGAGACCACTCTAGTTCAGGATCAAAATGGTGTCTACCTTCATAATTGCACTCAAAATATTTATTCCGGTAGTGTTCGGCCACTTCAGGATCTTGAAATACGTGTTCCTGATATGAAGTTCCGCTAGAAGTTTCTTCGATGACTGAATCAAAGACGGTAGCAGGCCCCTTCTTCGGGTCGTCCTCCACAACCATTTCTTTCAACAAAAAAAAGTAGCTTGATGCCGACAATTCTTCAGCAATTGGCCCTATCTTTTATATTCGTCAAGACATCTCCATACAGAGAGAGAAGTGGGTTAAAGTCCGTATAGAAGGTCCCCAGTGGTACGTAGTTCAACGGTAGTCTCCGGCAGTAAAGATCTGTGCAGAGATCCGCCTCAAAATTACTGCTTAGGCTCAATAACGCCATCCCGTTGCAGAACGGTCAATTCGGGACCTCTCTAGTCGATTAATTGAGTTTCTACTTGACAGGTACAAGACTCAGATGCTCAAGTTTTACTGAATGGAGCCCGAGCATGGATCTCAAATCTAAAAATTAATATGCTTTTCCATCCATGGGCGGCAGATCTCTCCTCAGGGTCCAGAAGATTCAATTGAGGATGGCCTCATCTGCTTTGCTATATTATTTTGCGGAGCCACATTTACCTTCTTTACGACCAATTCCCTGAGCGCTTTTTTTCTCGAGCACGCAAGACCCGCACCAAAAATTGGCATCTACCCTTGTTACTCCTAGAGCACGCAAGACTGGCACCAACGAACTTGGCATCAGCCCTTATTAAGCCCAGAGTACGCAAGCCCCGGAAGACCCACATCACGCAAATTGGCATCTGAACTTGTTTATCCTCTCCAGCACGCAAGGCTCACTTCAAGCCAATTGGCTGGCTATTCATCTTCGAGCACGTAAGATCCCGCTGGACACACAGCAATTGCGAGCTTTGTGAACAATGTCTAAGGTTACGTAGGCATGTATATTGCGAGCTCTCGTGAAGATAGACATTACGTAGAACCTCTATATATTGCGAGATCTGTAGTAAAGAATGTCTCATACTCACGTGACCCAAGGCGCTCGCCCTTCCGAAAGGGCCACTACAATTGAATATATTTATATTGCAAGGCCCTTCATTGACCAGATATCTGCAGTTGCTGTTTAAAATTCATCCCCTGGATTGAAAGAAGGTCAGATTCGAACGAAATGTGACCAAAAACATGACAGAAACCGTAAGGTTCAAAAAATCTAAGGTAGGCAAGGTCATGAGAAAATAATGAGACTGTACCGTAGCCTCTCATCTAATTTGCTCTTATATGAATTCTGCCGTTGAATAATAGGGAAACACACGGTTACAGTACGGTAGCTGTCTATGCTCAAAATTTGGAGGGGTAGAGCTACCAGATACCGTATTACACTAAGGTATCAGAGTTGGGCCAGCGGACTACCGTAGACAGGGGATCTATAGGCTCACAGGGCCGTAAAACTCCCGAGTCATAGATCTCTTAACTCCGATTCTCCGCTAGATGCGCCGTTTGTATCTCTCTACCTGGGTTGCCTGTGCGGCTAGAGATATTTTGCCTGCTATGTCAAAACACACCAGATGTTAAAGTAGAGACCATGCACGACAAGCCCTTGGGTTTAACATTCAATATTCTGTGATATCTAAAGTCGCGTACGTGGGGGATGCTACTTCAAGAACAAACGGTATGATAACCTCTTGGTACGCCCAAGTTAATGTCCCATTATACATAATAAGTTGCAGGGATAAAAAATTGATAATCAGAGTATACCACCGGCATAGTACCGGTACAGTTCCTTTAAAAAGTTCCCCCATGGTCCCCCACCTCTGCTGCATAACGTTTCCGCTTCGATATCCGGAGATCAATATGACACCCGTAAGTGGGATGGAGACACATTTGTAGCCTGTCATGTTTATTATGAAAATAAACGCGACAAAGGTAAGATATAATGAGATCTATCCATTCAGTGTTGAATATGAATCATCATTTGATTTTAGCTCTTCTGCGAAGCAATGGAGAAGAGTTTTTGTCGGTACTGGCTTGTGACCCCACCTGCCGGATATCCCTGCATGAGATCGTCGTTGCCAAGTTCCCCCACGATTCATACCGTAGCACAGTGGAGATCATTGTCAAGAGCCGAATAAGATATAAAGGAATTACAATCTTTTGACAGAATTTGATTGATTCCTCCTTACTATAGATCTATTATAGTGTCAAAGATCCGACAGTGCTCTCAACAATGGATCTAACAGGACTACTTCGAGGAAGGACCCTGGTGTCGACAGTGACGTTCACGTCAAGTATGGCCTTCCTTTTATTCGGATATGACAATGGTTTGTACTCTGGCCTAACTACTCTTGATGACTTTTTAAGCCAGATGGGTAATCCAAATCCGACAATGCTGGGCTTCATTGTAGCCGTATACGAGCTTGGATGTCTTGCGGGAGCGGTGGTTGTCTTGTTCTGGGGTGACAAATTTGGTCGTAAGGGCGTCACAATCTGGGGATCCGTCATCTTAATCATTGGAACAGTGATTCAGGCATCGGCGTTTGGCCAGGGACAGCTCATCACAGGTCGGATTGTGGCAGGAATTGGAATGGGTTTTTTGACTTCTAGCGTCCCAGTATGGCAGGCAGAAATGTCACGAGCTCAGCACCGAGGGCGACTTGTCGGATTCATGCTGAGTATGCTAATTGTGGGGATTGTTATCGCATATTGGGTCGATTACGCCACAAGCCTCTATAGTGGATCGTTCAGCTGGCGAATGCCCATTGCAGTACAGGCATTATTCGCTGTTATCATCATTATCTGCTGCTTCATACTCCCAGAGAGTCCTCGTTGGCTGGCTGCCCAGGACAGAAATGAAGACGCACTAAAGGTACTCTGTCAATTACGGGATGGGAGCCCTGATGATGAGGATATTCGAAACGAGTTTGAAAAAATCGTTGACGTAGTGGCGGAAGAAAACGCCGAGGCTGGCTCTTGGACTGATTGTTTCAAGGACGGAGGAATTATGGGCTGGCAGCGAGTTGCGATTGCATGCGCTGTGCAAGCTATGCAGGAGCTTACTGGCACCAATGTCATTACCTACTATGCACCATACGTGATGGTTCATTCGGTTGGCCTAGATAGCAAACAGTCTCTACTTCTTTCAGGAGGTCTTCAGCTTTGGTTCTTGGTGGCATCCTGTGTTCCCTGGTTTATTAATGATAACCCGAAATTCGGGCGCCGAAAGATGTTCATTATTGGAAACATTGGGATGGGCGTTACTTTCTTGATTGCAGGCCTGCTAATCAGAGGGGGCTCTCGAAATGAAGGAATTGGTGCGGTCACAATGCTGTACATGTTCCAGGCCTTTTTTACCTGGGGATGGATGAGTAACATGTGGGTCTATCCCAGTGAGATCCTCCCCCTCAAACTGCGACAGAGAGGCGGTGCGATGGGAGTTATATTCCAGTGGTTGTTTGCATTCTTTATTGTTGAGCTTACTCCTGTGGCAATTTCCAACATTGGATGGAAGTTCTACGCCGTATTCTTCCCGATCAATTTGGCAATGGTTCCAATTGTCCTATGGTATTTCCCTGATACAACGGGAAGGTCGCTGGAGTCAATAGACTTCCTTTTCGAGGGAGCAAAGTCTCTTCACGAAGTTGCAATGAAGTCTGTCAGCAAGGAGTTTGACGAAGAAGAACTGTTTCGAAATTTGCAATCGGAAAAAGCTCGGGATGTAGAGTTCGTTGAACAGGCCTAGGACTATTTCCTGATATCCGAATGGAAAGGCTTAAGTTTTAATTGGATGATCTAGACAGCTCTGAAAGGTACCGATACGACGCCGCAGCTGACCCTGCCCATTTATTTATCACACTCATTCTACAGTACTTCTCCTGGACGCATCATTCTTTGAGTGAAGGGAAATTTAAGCCGCAAATTCTCAACCTTGACTACCGTAGTATCAATACCTCCACGAGACTTTCGAGCGATAGCTTTCGCTGTAACCGAGACTTTTGGTGCCCTACGTTTAAAAACCATTATACAGTAATCTGATAAGAAAAAATACTATTAAATGCATGTATCAGTACCGGTAGTACGGTGACATTGGTAGGTTTAATGCACATCTTGTGAGTCTCAGAGGGGCCATTGGGGATTTCTAAAATGGTTGCTCGGCAGGGTCTCCTTGAAACATTTGGTCGACAATATTCTTCGTATATGCCCACAGGACGGAGGAGTAGTCTTGACAGAACGACAGCCCACTGTAATAAGTGGACCTTTTACCTTGAAGATCATAAAGATTAGCGTAAAAACCGCCACGGACGTCTTCATTGGAAACAGATAGAGCCGCAGGAGAATGACTCCCAAATTTGATGATGTGCGGGGTCGAATTGATATCGTATGTGCCTGCTGTGCCCATGCGACGGATATCATTGATTACGAGATCCCTAGCATCTTGTTCGGTGAAATCTGGCGAAGCAACAATCTTCGAAGTCAAATATTCGGTGGGACCCAAATATTGGAGTTGCCATTGAAATGGCATATCAGGGAGGTTCCCGGTGCCACTATTCGGGTCCACATTAGCTATATTGACTCCATTAGGAATGCCAGTGTTATTAATCACCGCGACATAGTACGACTTCCAAACCCACTTCTTAAACAACTGAGTTTCTGTCTCGTCAAGATCGAAGCCATTGAGGCTGCTCAAAAGAGGTGGGAAAGTGATAAGTAGTTTCTTTGCTTTGATCAGCTTCCGCCTACCATTGTTATTTTCAACGATTAGGGTAGCACCAGCATCTGTGCGGTTCACCTGGAGAGCAGTAGTCTGGAGCAGTAAATCTTCGCCTAGAACTTTAGCAGCATTGTTGTACACCTCAGCCATACCATTCTTTGGGGTTATATACCCTTCCAGTAATGCGTCAATCTGAGGAACACCGAACGTTTGAATGACATAGAGTAATGGCGTCTTCAAGAGATCGCCTAAGTTGTGGGCAAACATAAATATAGCTTGCAATGCTCCCTCTAAGTGATTCTTTTCCACGAAATCACCAAAGGGAGCCAGCAATTCTTCCTCGACAGGATAGGAGAGCAGGTAAGGCCCTTGCTGGAGATGGGTATACTTTTGGATAGCCGCACGATACAATGTGGCTCCTACTACAGTCTCCAGAAGCCCTCCGGGGGCCGCAGCCTTTTTGCCTGTTTGGAAATCGACATATTCGGTGTCCAGGGTAGCGGGCACCAAGCTCTGCCAGTCGACCCCCAACCGCTTGAGGTAATCCCTAGAGACCTCATCATTAAATACCCCCTCGACTCCGTAGTTCAATGGCTCCCCCTGGTCGACATAAATTGTCTCGGAGTGACCACCTAGATAGTCATTTTTCTCAACCACAATCACACTGTGGTTTAAATCCTTGGCACGAATCGCTCCATATACCCCTGAGCCTCCACCTCCCAGGACACAGAGATCGCGTTCAATGATATCCTCGGCAGCGAAATCTGCTTCAGGGCCAGTTATTGGTTTTCCACCTACCATACAAGGTAGTACGATCAAACTGGCTAGCCAGCGTTGGCTGAGCAAAATTTTCATCGTCGTCTTAGGCTAGGTACCAATGGCCAAACTAGTGAATCTCCAACGCGAACCTATTCAACGTCTTTTCAAGAACCGGGAGATTTTTCGATTTTATATGCCTTTCCAGCCCTAAAAATTCCCCTGTGCATCATGGCCACTGTCATTTATGGTAGCACTCCCCATATGGCTTTGAAGCTGTCGATCGGCTGCCCCCCATTCGCCGACACCGTACATAATACGTACATAGCTACGTAGTACAGTGGTACCGTTATGCAGGTAAATTAGGAAGCCAGCATAAACATGGAAGAAAGGCTTTTACACGCATCATATGCGAAAAGAGGCAACAAGCCCTCAAATTTAAGGCGATTCCTCCAGGGGTGGACCACCAATCATCTGGGCTGGCAGTTTGGTGGCCCCGTGAGTTGCTTGACAGTGCGGCTGGAGGAATGTTTCACATTGCGATGGGGCCTCCGGAAGTGTCGCAGGTCGCATCCATCCCTTGCATGGACTTTCGTCGATTGCCGAATTTATGGAATCTCATCTGGCTGGATTGGAACATATACTATTTATATTGCAGTAAACTTGGACTCCAATCCATGTAATTTCTTGTAGCAGTCAACTAGTCACGCTCTTATGGGTCTTGAAAATGAAATCGGGCTGTATTTTAGACATCAGAAATTATGCTCATACCGCGGTACATACTACCTATGATAAAGCCCTAGTGGAGTACTGTAGTGCACAGTTCAGGAAATTTGGGTTAGATGTATCCACGGACTCGGTCAATGTGCCACCGTCTCCGAAAGAGAACATTTTGCTAAGGAATTATCGATGCGTCCGACTTGCTGGCAATGCGGGAAACAATATTGACCAAGTGGGTAGCGTGCTTGGCGAGGCAAACCTGTCTCGTGTTCATGCAGCGTCGAAACCAGCCATTCCCAGCACATATAGCGATACTTGGCTTCGAGTCTCATCCATTAAGCAGTATTCGAGTCCCAGGATGGTAATGCGCCGCTGGTGAATCTTATAATGGGGCATAATGTGCATCTGGTCGACTAGCACCAATAGCAGGCGAAAATACTCAAGAATCTAACCAACTCCATTGTGATACCAGGCTCAGCATCAGGCCAGAATCTGCCAGTAACTAAAATTGTAAATAGATTGTGAGTACAAGGGGATTGCATCCAGTCTGCTAGCTAGATACATGAAGCTAATATCAACTTTGAGTTGATTTTTTGATCGGCTAGATTGGCCTGCAAGTTGACAGCACATTTTTTGCATACAGTTAGTGTAGCACACTGTAGTACATGTACTGTAATATTAACTCTCCAGCTTAATTGCTGCCGCCACAAAACCGAACTGAGCTTTAATTCGTTCAAGGACTCCAGAAGCAGGTGGAGGCGCTTGTGCAACGCAAAGTAGATTAATGGCTAAACTGCGACCGGTAATGTTGTCCGCCACATCTTTGGTCACAGTTAGACATCCCAATTCTCCGTTACAGCTTAAGCGAATCCTAGAGTCACTCCTAATGGATTCAATAGACAATATTACATTGCCTCTCGGAAGATGAAATGAGGTCTCGCCTTTAACCGAGAAGCGCTTGATCGTAATTTTCAGATCTTTAGCATCGCCTCGAGTAGTTTCTAGAAACCATATTAATCGATCCAGCCTCCCTTTTGAAAATAGATGATCAATGGTAATCGATGTGACCATAGCACTAACTCTCGCGAGCTCTTTCCATGCTGTAGCTCTGGACTTCGAAATTACAACTTCCAACTCAACATTATCCCGCCTGCAATCAGAAGCTCCCAGAGATGCGATTAGCGCATACGCCAAACTATGCTCGGATTGTGATACGTCGCGGCACCGAAATATTATTCGCCCACTAAATTGGCTACCAGGAGCCACAATATGCAAAATGTCGTTAACCACGAAGGGGAGTGATTTCTCGGAGATGTCAATCACAATCCTCTCTACACTTCCCGTATGAATCATGGCAAGTGTATCCATGAAGTTTTGCACACCCCAGCTTGTGTCAATCTCCGGCTCGGAAAGGAATCTCCATTCTACTCGATAGATAGCATGCGTTATCACTAGTTCCGACAACTCAGTCATAACTACATAATTGATATCGGATCCTTTGCATCGCTCTTCCTCAGTCGTTAGCGGTATACTAACCGCGAGACCGGGGACTGTAAGACTAGTGTACGTCAATTCCTCTGCTCGGTACGTGATCAGCAGATCATTCCATAAGCCCCATTTAAATGCCCCAAACAGATCAGCAGGGTATTTTGAGCTCATTATATTTCGAAATGACCGAGCGATACAAATAAAAAGTGCAATACAATACCGATAGTTTTATAGCTACCAAGTACATCAGGTAGAAGCACTACCGGTAGAAGTTTAAGGTTTAATGTGATACCGAAATGATCTAAGAATAAAATTTGCAGGGAAATTATGGTATTAATTACCTGGTAGTCAAGTTCGTGATTAAAGACCACTACGACGCCAAAGGGATGACGAGCTCATTTCCTCAACAGAGAGCTACTAACTACAGTCGACTATCGGCAATGCGCGGATTCACGACAAGGAACAAGGAACCCAACCGTGTGCCCTCCCTTGTGTTGAGAAGAACTTTTTTCTATCTACCGTAATATAGGGTAACGTGTCGCGGAGAGTAGTAAGATTTTAACTTCATCCCAGCTGCAGCAGAAGGATGGAAGATAAGTACGGCGAATCCTAACCCGAGGAGGATTTCTGGGGGCAATTACCGGCTCCCCTTTGACGACGACATGTACAAAGAGTCTTCTACTCGTCAGTGGCGACTTGGGCATGGAGGAGCACGAACGAGTCCGACCTAGTGCGTTTCCTAAACAACATGCGACTCACGTGTTGATTGGGTGGTATGTAGTCTCTCGTGAGATACACCATCCTAGTGATTGTAGAAATGATATGTGAAGTCAGCTCGACCACCAGTAGATTTTGTCTCAAGAATACCTAGTACTTGTACTGGATCACAATAGAAAGGCACACCCATTTGGAATTAACCTTAAATGATGTATTATCTTGTACCCGTAGCTGTATATAAGAAAAAAGCCTTACGGCGACCCGTCCCCCAGTGTTTGATCTGGCCTACGTATCCACTGTATCCCGTAACGTCGTTGGCCCATCAAGCATAATGCAAATCGCCTCTCTAGATATGCTTCAGCTTGATTTGATTGATGAACTGTGGCGAGGTATAGTTCGAGGTTTTTTTTCCAAGAGGGCATTTTGTCTATGTCGTCCAATAATGTAGTACAAGGACTAGGGTAAGAAAGGGCCATCGTCTCAAGTACTAATACGAAGCGAAAAGTGATCAAAGCGGGCAATTTTTCTAGTTGTTTTCGGAAGTATTCAGCTGTCTCCTGTCGTATATGTATCTTCAGCCTGCCGAAATTTCCCGACCTTTTTTGTGCGATTTCGTTTATGAGGTCGTAAATACCGGGCTTCATGCCATCTGGTGGGTTCAGCTGAAAATCGAAATATGCCTGCTCGATAGCGTCGTCCGAAACATGCGTTTTAAGAAAACCGATAATTGTATCGTGGACAGCCAGCGCCTGAGAGTATCGCTGTGTATTCAGATTGATATGGAAGTAGATAGATGCGTCCACGAGACTTCTGTAGTAGATGTTCTCCAGGTCGAAGGTAATCGCAAAGCGTTTCCAATAAGCCTTCACGCCTAGTATACGCAACCTACTCGCGTCAATGAGCCTGTCGCTGGGCCTATCGTTGGGCCTGTTTCGGGGTTGCACCTCCATAGCTAGTACAGTATAGCAAGAGCGTTGGGGGGGGGGGGGGAGGAGAGTAAATTCAGTAAACACAACAGTGTCTTCTATTTAGATTGCCTAAACTGTGCTCTCGTATATTACCCGGTAGCCAAAAGCATAATATTTTCGTCAGTGGCAATAGACTTCTATGACGATATCTATAAGACACTCGGTAAACCTACACTGCCTACGGTACTGCCAAGCGTAAATTGATGTGAAAAAGCCTACCAACGGGGACTTAGTCGGACTCAATTATGAAACAAGCGTGAACACAGTGAGACGCTGAGACGTTGAATAATCATAGCAAGGGCCCAAGCGCCCTAGGGCCAATTTCGGCCGTGCGCACTGGATGACGAAGTCTCTGGCTGAAATCCTCTACCTACCCCCTGTACGCACGGCTGTAACAACCTGCAACAACACGAACACAAAGTGGTTCATACAGCGTGGTCTCTAACTTGCCAATATATTAGTGCCCCAAACAGACAAGCAGCTCGTTGAAAGACTCCTAAATACCCCAGATAGCACAGACCACCACGCTAACGCATCCAATGGTTTAAATCATATTACAACTAGCCGATATAAATAAGGCGTACACCACATACCGCAGCGCGTAAATTTGAAAACCTTCTAGGAGGTTCTTTCGCGCGCTCTCCCATGGCGTTTAAAAGGGGGCCCGGTCCCCTCCTCGTTTTGCCGAACGTGATTTTTCCACCTTTTACTCCCATAATGGTTAGCCAACAGAAGAAGGACCTCGCGGTCAAGATCGTCGACTTCCTCGAGTCGTGCAAAAAGGACAACACCTTCTCCGGCGACGACGCCGAGACGGCTGATGTCGCCATTGAATGCATCACGGGCCTCTTTGACGTGGAGGCCTCGGGCGAGCCCAATGACGACTTGCTCGCCATGTTCGACAAGTTCTCTTCACTAAACGCCGCGGAAAAACCCACCACTGCCGAATCGAGCGAGCCTGCTACCCCTACTATTACCGAGGAGCAGAAGGAGGAGGCTAACAAGCTCAAGATTGAGGGCAACCGGCACATTGCGCAGCGTGAGTTCCAGGCCGCGGCTGACGCGTATACCAAGGCCATTGCAATTGACCCCACCAACGCGGTGTACTACTCTAACCGATCTGCTGCCTACAGCTCGCTGCGGGAGTGCGAAAAGGCTGCCGACGACGCGCGAAAGGCCATTGATCTTGATCCCAAGTACTCGCGGGCCTACTCGCGGCTCGGTCTTGCGCTGTACAGCCAGGGCGATACTCGGGGTGCGATGGAGGCTTACGAGAAGGGTCTCAAGATTGAGGGCGACAGTCCTTCTGATGGCATGAAGCGTGGTTACGAGGCTGCCAAGAAGCGGCTGGAAGAAGAGCTCGACGATGGCAACGCGGACGAGTCTTCTTCGGTTGCTAACAGCACTGAGAGCTCTGAGAACACGACGGGTTCTCGAGGCATGCCAGACTTTTCGAGCATGTTTGGCGGCGCCGGCGGTAGCGGCGGTGGAATGCCAGACCTGAGCTCCCTGTTGGGCGGCGCTGGTGGCGGCGGCATGCCAGACCTCAGCTCTATCATGCAGAACCCACAGTTTGCCCAGATGGCCCAGAACCTCATGTCTAACCCCAGCATTCAGAACATGATGAGCTCTCCTGCCGTCCAGAACATGATGCGAAACATGGAGGGTGGCCAGATGCCGTCGATGGCTGATATTATGAGCAACCCAGAGCTCCAGAACCTTGCCCGATCCTTTGGTGGTGGGAGCAGTGGCTCTAACAACGCTAACAATGACGAAAGCGGCTCCAACTAGACTATTCTTTGTGCCACACGATATGACCCCGATTACTAACGATGTCACGAAAAGACTTAATGTGTACCAAAAATATTATGCATCTTCTGCCCTGCCTTTCTTGTGAAGGCGCCAGTTTATGCGGTGACTTTTTTGCAGTGCTTGGTTCTCGTCCGCCAATGATGAAAGATAAATTCTGCAATTCTGAGCTTTCGAAATCCGCCCAACTTCTTTCACAGTATCTTTCGAGACACTCCCTGGTGAGGCTACGGTGTTGTATTTCACTCCATGCGGAAAAACAATCACATTCACAATTACTTCTGAGGCGCTCACGGAAACCAATCGTTGCAAAATAAATCACCCAAAACATTTGCAGTGTTTCCACAATTTGTAGTTGTAACCAACGCGGTTACTGAGCTTGTATTATAAATTACAGAGAAGCGAATCGCTTGAACTTATCCTGAAGCCGAGTCAATCGCTGCAGGCGCTCCCTTTGAGACTTGATCATACCTTCCGTGAAATCCTTGAGTATGGTTCGTAGCTCCTGCTCTTGAACCTGGTAAAATCCACCTAGCTCTGACGCAGACGCAATGTGCGCTGCCTTAATGTCACTGCTGAGCCTCTGTATCTCATTTTGGCAAATGTAAATCTTATCCTGAGTCTCCTTAACAGACCGTTCCTTTTTCTCCTCAAACATGCCCATTGGCCATGAAGACTTGTTGTTGAGCTTCTCAAGCGCTTCCTTGAGCCTGTGGAAGGAAGACTCTTGTGCCTCCAACTGGTATATAAGCCCAACCGGCTGCGCTAGTGAGGTTACCACAGAGCGAGCAGTACTGGCCATCCCAGACACATTGTAGCTAAACCTGCTTAGAGTTTTATCTTGCACGCTAAAAGCCAGTTCAATGTCGTTGGTAGACTCAACATCGCTAGGGGCGTTAATTCCAGGAGACACGAGGAATGGGATATCGCGCAGCTTTCCCCAAAAGATTTCGTATGCTTCGAAATAGTCGTACGTCTTGTTCTTCATTGCCAGCACCGACTTTGCCAGGCGGTTGACTGACCCACTTATTCGACTTGTTTCTTCAGAAGCATGGTCGAAAAATATCTTTATTAGATCCAGATCTCCGCCGTTATAGACAGTCACATCCTCGTACTGCAGCTCTTTTCGGCTCTCCAGCTTTCTGCGGCAGCGGTCGATTACTTGTTGCCGGTCTAGATCTTGTATGAGCAGGAACTCCCAGAGCAGCTCATGGGTAGCGAATGTGGGATGGGCGAGAAGAATCCTAAGGAACATATTCAACCGCACGCGGGTTTCGTATATCACCTGTCGCGAAGGCTTTAGAGGGATCGCAAAAGGGTTCCGCGGAGACCGCAGAATAGGAATCCACGTATATGGGTTCTCGTAAGTTAACCATTTCTGCAAGAAGACAAAGTCTTGGAACGTTCGTCGCACGGTAGAGGTTATGGTGGACTTTTTTGTCTCCGGGTCGTATTCGCCAGTCTTGATAAAGAACTGAAGATCGTTATCAAATATGATAGTACGCGTAATTAGTGCATACTTATTATTCACTGGCATCGAGCTGAATAGAAGCATTTCTAAATTTTGTTAGCAAAATCCACAAATTGGTGTACCGGTAGGTAGGTTCAGGTTCACTTACCGTCCAAAAGACTCAAAGCCTCAATATCTTTGGCCAACTCCAAAACTGTAAGACCCCTATTTTCTGTCCGCTCGAGATCAATGAGGGGGTTCTCGGCAATAAGCATCATGGCATCCATCCGCGAGAATTTGCAGTATATCATAAGAGGGGTTAGGCCCTTAGCATTGGGCCAATTGACATCAGCATCATAAGCGAGAATCTTTTCCAGCGTTTTGCGGTCCTTGCAAATGTGCAGAAGGGTATTTCCACGATTGTCAACGTGCTCTAATATATTCATCACTGGGGCGTCTTCGGAATACTGTGGATCTTTCTGAAGCTGCCTTTTCCAAGCATCGAGTGCTTCAGTAACCATTTTTTCGTAATCAGGGTGGTCATAGCTTCGCAGCAAGCTGAAAAGTGGGGTCTGGCCGTTGTGGTCTTTCTTTGTCCAGTCCACAAGTGTTCCAATTTCGCCAATGAGCCATGGGGCATCAAATAAATAGTGACCGATTGAGCGGTCATATGTGTCACAGAGCGCAAAGTAATGCCGCTTTTCTGCATAGTCGGCAGGTTCGATTGCGGCAAGGATACGGCGTACCAGCTTCTCATCGCGTGTCTCTACCGCAGCAACTAAGAGAGTAGTACCCTGCTCGTTTCTATCACTCAAAATGAACTCTAGCGTAATAACATCATCTTGCTTGAGCAGGGTATCTAGCGCATCATAGTTCCTGGCTTTTATAGATTGCATTAGCCCTGATTCGCCGTAACTTGTCCGGCTCTTTAGCACTGACTTCCAGTTGATCAGCTCCTCTTTGGAGAGCTTGACAATAAAGTCCTCCAAATTCCCATGACTTTTGATGAGCGCCCACATCTTATCGTTAGCTTTTGATAAATCGGCTAGACCATCAGATTCATTGAGTATGTGGTAAAGGACGCCTTCGTAAGTCATTAGGGCATACCCCAGCTGGCCCGAGTCTGTGCTCCTGAATGTGTAATTTTTGAGGTAGTTCAGCTCAGAGTCAGGATGGCGAATTTTAGACCGGCTGATAACCAAAAGCATCAGGCTAATAAGAGAATCTGCACTCAGATGGCTCCCACTTCGGACGACTTGACCATTACCCGATTCTAACTCAGTCCCTGCTACAGTCGAGGCAGTGGCATTGCCAGTACCGGTAGTAGTTAGTAATGGTGACGACTTGAGGCTGACAGAACTGTCTTGGCCCAGAATCTTCATCACCTTTAGAAGGATCTCAATTTTTTCCTCGGTGCCTTTACTCTCGCTCAGGCTGTTGAGTTCCTCCGTGGCCTCTGCAACGACTGCCGTTAGTGAGAGCACTTCATTCTCAGGGATAAAAGAGGGGAGGCCAATCTGTGATATATCTACCGACCTAATTTTGTCGATTGACTTCAAGCATTGAAGGTCGCGCTTGGCTCGGAACTTTGTAAGTTTTTCCCAGATCACATCGTATGCATTGGCCTCGACGTATTCGTGCAACAAATTCGCAATATCCTCTCCATTTAGATTATGTTCGAGAGCCATAGCACTGATCGCGCTGCTGTCGCAGGATTGGAACACCTGAATGGCGTTCTCCACCGCTCTGTCCAACGCAGCAAGAAGATCTTCCTCGCTTTCCGCCGGGGGTTTGTCAAAGTTCTCCATAATGAGGTTCAGGGGACCGAACAATTGCCGCGAAAGAGAAGGATACCCGGCCAGAATGGTCTCAAACTCGGGAGCCTGTGTAAATGAGGTCTCTGATCCGTTCTTACTCGGAGAAGTCGCGACCTCCAGCAATTGGTACTTGGACGAAATGGTTGGAGAAACCTCTTTACTAGGCATTGGCTGCCCCACCAGCGGGCGCTCAATCTCGTATATCATAAACTGCGCATCCAGCGACAGCCCTTCGCTCGACGGGTAAAACAGGTACTCCGAGGTGATCTCAGCCCGCGCATAGGTCTTCGATCCCTTGTGAGTGTGTACATACCCCTCGTTAATGATGACTGTGCGATTGTTCATTGTCTTGAAGTACCTAGCCCGGTGATGGCTGCGGGCCGAGGTCGGAACCTGGATGATGTGTGCCGCAATAAAGTCCTCATGGAGGCACAGATCCCGGTACGGGAGAGACGATTCCTTGTCTACTGACCACTCGAGCACCTCTGTCTGCGGAACGAGGATGGCGTACCCATTGGAGTAGTTCTTGAGCGTCTCGAACAGCTGTCGCTGCTTTGAGCTGGGGTTAGGGTGGTTAAATATTGCATTGACCAGAGGATTCAAAAGCTGCAGAGAGGGCATTGTACTTTTTAGCTGTTACCATCTATCCACACGCTCCGGATCCGTCTAAATGCCTTATTCGAGCCCCCCGTATCGCTTGCTATCAACGTGCGAGATGCTCGGTAACGGTCCTGTGGCGGGTATCACTGATAGCCAAACTCCCAACGGCTCGCGCACCCCGCATCACCAAAAAGTTTTCTGCTATCACGAGACGACGGATCAGACGACCTAGACGAAACCGGAATGGGCAAGGGACGACCTGATGGCAAGCGCCGTGGCCCGGGTGGGGGTCGACGGCAAGAGACGAAGCACCGGGATGGTGCGGAATCAAATTTCCCGGCGAAAATGGCCATGTGGGACTTTAACCACTGCGACCCAAAGCGGTGCAGCGGTAAGAAGCTTGCCCGACTAGGGCTGATCAAGAGTCTTCGAGTGGGGCAGAAGTTTGGCGGCATTGTCGTTTCGCCCAATGGGAAGGAGCCTGTGTGCCCGAATGACCGGGAGATAGTTGAGGAACATGGTGCGGCCGTGGTCGAGGCCTCTTGGGCTCGGATCGACGAGATCCCATTCAACAAGATTGGCGGAAGACACGAGAGGCTGCTGCCTTATCTGGTCGCGGCTAATCCAGTAAACTACGGCAAGCCGTGGAAGCTGAACTGTGTAGAGGCTCTTGCGGCGTGTTTTGCTATTACTGGGCACTTGGACTGGGCTGAGGAGGTGCTATCGCATTTTTCGTGGGGGCATGCGTTCCTCGAGATTAATGAGGACCTGATTGAACTTTATCAAGAGTGTACTGATGCTGCGTCGATAAAAGAAGCACAGGAGCAGTGGCTGGTGGCCCTAGAGCAGGAGGATGAAGAAAGACGCCAAGCTAAGTTGAATGGAGATGATATGTTTATGCCTCCTTCTGATTCGGAGGAGTATGAGTATGATTATGGCCAGGGAGATGAAGAAGATAGCGACGAAGAAAGCGCCCAGCCTTCACTTGTTCTTGGCGAAAAGAACCCATCTGTTGTAATTGACAAGCTTTCGGAACAGCGCTCTGTTGTAGTTGGCGAGCTCTCCAACGATTCAGATGAGGAGCTGAGCAAGGCAGCGCAAAAGGTCAGCATATAATAGCTGATGCCATATTATTTATCTGCAAAATATCCCTTCTACGACGCCAGTAAAGAGTGATTGAATGCATAATATGCTGGATGTTACCGGGTAGATCCTCTATTGATTCATAACCTCACCGTCGTCGTCTCTGTAATATATCCCTTCTACAGTGATTAGATGAAGAATTTACTGAGTATAGATCTATTGCTACAGCTAGAAGCCAAATCTAGACTTGAAACTGGCCTTGAGGGCGCTGGTCTTGGCGTCCTTGACCATACCACTAAGACTATTCATGTACTCAGCACTAGACTTTTCAAGATTGTCCAAGGCATTCTGAATGGAGCCCAGCTTGAACCCTCGCTCATCGACCTCATCAGTCATTCCGTCAAACTCGTTCGCTGCACCTCTAGAAGACTCGGCATAAGCCTTCTTTCGCTGATGATCCCGGATAAGACGCTCCTGTTCCTGACGCGCCGACTCCTCTTCAAGCTGCTTCTTGCTCTTGGGTCGTCGCGAACCTCCAATGATGAGATCAAGCTCTTCAGCTGTGGTATACTGGCGGCCCTTGATCCACTGAACAGCAGAAATGGTAGGTCGCGGTGGCAATTCCTTCATGACATCATACAAGGCATCGGACGTGATATCCTCAGCCTTGATGCCTCGTCCCCAGACTTTCAACATACCACCAGACCACTTGTTTGGTCTAACAATAAGGTCACCCGTCCTTGTAACAATGCTATCTTTCGCGTAGGCTGGGTCAAGTGGGTATGGCAGGCTTCTCGTCGAAATCTCGCGCAAGTTTGGAACGCCAAACACCTTGAACTCCGAGGTATTGGTAACGCATACAAGCGCTAGAGAGTCTCCCTCTCGGAGGTAAGCAATTCCGGCGCTTGCACATCGGAATTGGAATCGCTTATGTGTGATTTTGCTATTTGGTTGGCGGAACACACGTGCCTCAGTTGGGGTCACTGCGATAAGGGCACCTGGGATGGCAATGCCTTCAGCAAGCTTGGACATCATGGCAGCTTCGGCTACCGCACTGACACCAATGGCGGCATTGATAGGGGAAAGAGAGATAATCGCATCATCTGCAACGTCCATGATGCCGACAAATTCCACAATGTAGCCACCCCGTGGTGATGGAACAATTCGGAAAGTGTATACATTACCGCCGCTGGAACCGACAGACATGACGATGCTGGAGTAATCTTCATCGTGAAGCGAGTGGATAGCAAATTCAACAAAAGTACCATACTCCTGTGAACCGGCACCCTTGGATCTCCTTCTATTGGCGGAAGCAAATAATTTCGCGAGATTGTCCATGAATATGACCGCAGGACCCCGCTTGTCAACAACGCAAATATCACCACTCGCGTACGCAATTACGACAAACCCGATATTAGAGTTCTTTAATGCAGTTACTGGGCCGCTACCAGGGTTAGAGACGAGAGTTTGTGGCATAAACCCTTCCTTGACACCAATAGGCGCACGATGCCGAATGTCTTCCAATACTGCCTTCTCCCCACCAGACACAGAAGAAGACTGGCTACCCTTGTTGGATGTAAAGTTGAACAAAACAGTCTCACCCGATTCAACTGATGCGGATAGCTCTGCAACTGGTCCAGCGAAAGAAATCTGGGTCACACGGTTGTCCTGATGCTTCTGTACGGCATTCGACATGCTCACTTCAATGACATTGGCATCCTCAATTTCACCATGGGATGCGTCCCACAGCTTTATAGTACCATCATCGTGACCAGTACACAGCGCAGTGCGATACTGGAAGTTCCGCAGGTGTCGTCGAGCAGGGGCGCCTCCTCTGAACAGCTCACCTTTGCTCTTCACAGCCGCCATCATACCCAGCCATTGGTTTCGTGGCACAAGAGACTGCTCCAGGACACTAATAAATGGAGTAATCCATCCTAAAGCCGGCGGAAGCAGGGTCGGATCGGTAACTATATTGCCATCCGGGTAGCTTACAACGATCAATTCACCGGTGGAGACTCGAACGAAGAAGAAATCGGGGTTGTGGTTGCCCGCATAGTAAGGCCCAGCTGTAGGGAGCAGAATAAAGTCAGCAATGTCAGTGCCTTCTGGCATGGGGAACATCTTCTGCTTCTTGGGGTTGCCGTAATGCTGGCCCATATTCTGATAAGAAGTGATGGCAACCTGCGGCGTGCTGCCATAGTACAGCATAGTGAGTCCTTTGATGGATCCCTCAAACAGATCGCCTCCAGATACAAGAATTGATGTGTCCTCTGGGTTCTTGGAGCAGACCCAGGCAATCTTACGAATTGGCGATCGGACGCCATCGTCTGGGGATACAGTAGATCTCCGCGGGACATTGACATCAGTATCAGTCAGAGTACGCGCTTGGAGCAAGTTTCCTTCAGTGGCATCCCAGAATACCAATGATCCGTCTACGTGGGCACTGAGTATATGGTGCCCATTCGGGTGCCACACTGCAGACACAAACTTTGGGTGTCGCAACTGCTGCATGTTTAGATGGTCGGTCTCGCCTCCAGGGGCATTTGGAGGAACTTCGTACCGCAAGCTCAAAATAATCTCGCTCTTCACAAGAGAAAACGTCACCACAGTGTCGGTATAGCAGACCAGGAGGACCGAAACGTCTCGCGGATGGAGCGCCAGCGCCAAAACCGGAGACATTCTAAATTTTGCGGAGACGCTCTTCTGCAAATTGTCAATTCGCATTGGGGCAAGGTTGCCTCGGTCCACGTCGTATATCATGACTTGGCCATTCTCTAGACCCAAAAAAAGCCAATCCAGGGACGGGTCCGACTCTACAGCCGTTACTTCTCGTGGGAGATCATAATGGGCCGTAAGTTCTCTCGTGTCCATATTGATCACCGTAATTCTGCTCCGCTGGTCTACGGCCACAAGGTATAGTGATTTGATAATGCGCAGGAACTTGATTGGAACTCCCTCTCCACCGGCTGCCGTGAACACTACTTCAACATTGCGCTGACCAAGGACATGTATCTTGCCTGTGTCAGTGCCAATGGCTAGCAGACTCTGGACAGGGTCAAAAGCCAACTCTGTAATGGCTCCACTAAGTCCGAACCGAGCAACCTATCAAGGTCAGATAATTTTGGCTCAAAATAACCATCCAAAACACTTACATCATCTAACTTGAATAAGGAGTCGGTGAGGGCTTCAGAGAAGTCGCTCTCACCGAGATTTTTCAATCTCGAGAACATAGACGTCATCCTCAAGGGCCGATAAGGTTGAACCTGAGTTTGCGGGTCATACGGAGTTTAGAGTGTTGGGTACTATTCAGCCCGGGCGTATATCCCAGTCTAACCGGAAATTGAATCAACGTGCGGCGTTCATGAAATCATAACGCTCTCTCACTTTCGCTCTCACTCTTTCCTGGGGTAAACCATTGCAGGATGACGTCCGAAGGACCGCCACCGCCGCCAGGGCCGAATAAGTTGTCTCCGTCTTTTGCATGGATCCAGGAATTTAGCGATTCTGTAGGGCGCTCGACCGCCAAGACGGGGGACGTAACTTATAAAGGCAACCCCTTTCCAGAGTTCATTGAAAAATGGCGGGCGGAAGTAGGTAATGATTTTTACCCGGCATTTAGGTTACTGGTACCAGATATCGACAATAATCGGGGTAAATTTCATATAAAGGAGAAGACAATGGTTAAAATCATCAAACAGGTATGTCGCAACAGGCTCTCGATACGCTTTGTGCTAACAATTGACAGGCATATGAGCTAGGAGATAAAAATCAGGATTATATCATGCTAAGGGATTGGCGAACACGTGCTGATAAGAAAGCAGGTAGATTTGCAGAAGCAGCCCTTACCGTGTTTGAAGCTCGGCAACAGAGGAAAAACGACCAGAAAACAGAATTGACCATCGATGATGTGAATGGCATCCTTGATAAGTTCGCTGAGGAGGCATCCAACTCAGATTTACAAATACGGAATAAAAGCACTTTCCAGGTGGAGAATTTCATGAAGTTCAAAGAGGCGATGAATGCAAACGAGCTTTCTTGCATAGTTCAGATACTCTTGCGCAACAGCTTGGTAGGCGGGTATCAAAAGCTTCTACTTGCACTCCACGAGGATGCCAAATTACTCTACAATATAACGTCCGATTTAGAACGCGTGTGCCATGAGCTGTACGATCCAAAATACAGGCCCATGAATACGTTGCGATTGATGATGTGTATCCAACCTCAAAGGGCCGATGTCACTAAAGACACTACGCATCAGAATGCATTCGAAGGAGTAAGGTATGTGGAGGAAAAGCTGGACGGGGAACGTATTCAAATGCATATGGACGACTGGGGTAAAACCGTGAAGTTCTTCTCAAAAAGCGGGATTGAGAATCCAAATTATGGAGCTAGCCTTGGAGATGATGGATTGATTACGCAGCACCTTGGACGAGTTAAGGATGGAAAGATAATCCCTCTTGGGTTTATTCCACAGGTGAAGAGTATCATTCTTGATGGAGAGATGCTGGCATGGGATCCTCGTCGAAAGGTAGTCGGAGAATTTGGCACGGTGGCTTCCTTCAGGAGAAAGGATGTCAACGCTAGTGGCAACCAAATTGAGTACTGGGCTTTTTACGTTGTATTTGATATTCTCTACCTTAATGGTGATTCCTTGGTCAACCAAATGTTGCTGAATAGGAAAAAGCTTCTTAAGACAGTTATCAAGCCCATTGAGAACAGGTTCCAAATCATTCCTTATAAGGAGATGACTAAAAAAGAAGACGTCGATGACGAACTGCGGAAAGTGATTGAAAATAATGGCGAAGGGCTTATGGTGAAGAATCCAACTAAAATATATGCCATTGGAGATCGTAATAACGATTGGGTCAAGCTAAAACCGGAATATAGCCTAACAGGAGACACCACACTAGATGTGGTGATTGTTGGCGCCTTCATGGGCCAAGGCACTAGGGCCGGACTCCGGGCCAGCTATCTTTGTGCCGTCAAAACGGTTGTTGATGGGGGGACAAGATTCATCAGTTTTTGCAAAGTTGGCGGTGGTTTCAAGGCTAAAGATTTTGCTAAGATTGAAAACGCCATAGGGGACAACTTCCGTTTACTAACTAAAGACTCAATTATTCCGGATTATTTGAATTTGGAAGTCTCTACACGTCCGCATGAGTGGATTGACCCTCTACAATCTCTCGCAATTGAAGTTAGAGTTGGTCAAATGAGGGAGAGCACGACATACCCGTCTGGTATCACAATCAGATTCCCACGTTTTGTAAGGTTCAAAACTACCGAGCCAGAGGTAAACGTTGCTGAACATATCAATGACCTGGAGTTTGTGAAGAACTTCAAACACACAATTGATCTCCAGGAGAAAACTAAGAAACAGAGGCAGAAGAAAAAAGTCAAAATCCTTAGTGCATACGATAACCTGGGCTCAGTTGAGGCAAAAGGACAGCTCTTTGCAGGTATGACTTTCTTGGTCATATCATGCCGTTTCACAGACGGTTTTGATAATAAAAAACTTGCGGAGCTAATCAAAGAATATGGAGGCCTGTTGACCAACAAGCAAACTACAGAGAACACTATATTCATTGCTGATTCGCCAAATGTGTCCACTGGAGCTCTGAGACGAAAAAATAAGGACATTGTTAAGCCTTTGTGGATAATCGACTGCCTGAAATACAATATGATCCTTCCACTCGAGCCGATTTATATCTTCTCAGTCTCGGAAGCAACTCGTCTCAAGGCCATGGAAAATGTTGACAGTTTCGGGATTCCTTTCTTCCGCGAAATCACGGATGATGAGCTCAGCGAGCTGCTGAAAGATGTCCAGGGATTGGACATGAATGATGCTGATATTGAGGCCGCCAGGAAGAATCTTTTGGATGATACTGATCAACAAGATCTGCTGGCGCTGATGTTCTTGCCCTGTGTTTTCTACTTCGCTGAGCCAAGAGATAGCCCGTCACTACAGACTCTAGATGCTGAGGAAATTCTGTTTGATCTCTCGAGCACCAAAGAACTTGCTCGACTCTGTGGTGCTTGGGTTACCACAGATATTGATGACCCGGCGATTACACATGCAATTGTACACGATAGAGACAAGGCTGCCATACGTCCACTTCGGGAGAAGTCTTCCAAAAGAGAGCCCCCATTTCACGTTGTGTCTTATCGTTGGATTGATGACTCCTTCAAAGATCGAACTGTCATTGATGAGTCGCGATATTCTTTGACTCCAAGCAAATAGCATTCACAAGCATGATTGATTAGTATGGGTTATTTAATATTACACAAACAACTGCAGTCTGGAACAGGACACACGTCGTGTTTAGAGAACCACTCTCTAGCGTGACCAGCATGAAGACCATGGTTACAGGATAGACAGAAAGTCGGCCATTGTTCAAACTGTTTAGTGAGGCTCACCGTCTGTCCCTTATGTAGCGTTGAAGAAGGTAGTGGGGAACCGAGTGACAAAAGACAGACAGCACATCTTGGAAGCTGGTTTCCACAAGACTGACATCGGGTGGTACCAGGTTGCGATTTACCGCGCAGCATAGTCATTTCTTTGGACATGCTTCTAGTGGAAGATCCTCCTATCGTCTTTTTGCAGTGGCTACACCTCAGATAAACCTGCTTAGCGATTGGTTTGGCCATGGGGACTCCGTTATAATCTTTTGAGAGCTTCGTGCGACCAACGTCAAACTTTGCTCGCTGGCTAAAGAGACGCCACCGGTTGAGAATACCGCGGTAGTCCTCAATCCAGTTTCTGACACGGTCATCCTCGAAGAAGCGTGGATAACCGTATGAAATAATCAGGGAAGCTGTTTGCACATCACTAGTCTTATCCACGTAGGATTGCAGTAACGGGACGGCCTTGCAAGTGATTCCAGTCAGCATAATGCCCTCAAGGTCGCCGTTTTGAACAGCGCGATCGGATACTCTGTTTAGATAAACAGTGAGCTCGTTGTCGGAAAGGAACCTGAGCGCGATACCCAGCCGTTCAACTAGTGGTAGGGAGCCTTCATCGAGAACGTCGAGCCATGAACCATCTGAAATGAACGCAAAAATTGCCCGCAGATAAGGATCGTCTAGCTCAGATGCGAGTCTTCGGCATTGCTCTCGCCATGGGCTATTCTGTGTGCTATCTTTGTATGCGAGGTATCCTGCTACCGCTGTAGACATGACTCGAAGTCTCTCTTTTTTAGAATTGCCGAGGCATTTGACCGCTCTTCCCACGTCACCATGGAATACAGCCCATCCAGCAGCCTGCTCATGCTTTCCAGCAGCTTCCAGCTTCTGGAGCTCCTGCTCCAGTCCGCTAAGGTCAAAGTTCCAGCCCGCCACTTTGAGGCAGAGCCGTCTTCGTGCTTGCTTGGCGTTGCCAGATACAGCGGTTGAAATGTATACGCGTTTGGACGATCTCGTAACGATTGTGGAGACCGTTTCATCAAACTCTTTATCCGAGATGGTCCGGTGGTTTTTAGCTCGCTTCTGGCCCTCGAGACCCTGAGACCCCTCCCAGATGCCGAGGACACCTTCAAAGCCCAGATCGAGAAGGTCTGTGATCATGGATTTCTTGTCTTCGGCCCTCTGGGCCCACGTAATCCACTCCCAGGCGTACTTGAGATAGCTGTCTCCGTGCTCCTTTGCCAGGATATTCACGTTTTTCTTGCAATCCAGGGAGTACCCAAGCAGGGCCCTGCGACGGATAGTGCTTGAAATGTCTCCATGCAGAACAGACTTGTAGTCGAGCATACCTTCAAACACCTCCGAGTCCATAAAGTAGGCTGCTTCATCTTCGTCCTCGTCGGCGTCTTCCGGGGTTGCTGATTTCGACCGCGGCCGAGTGAGAGGGTCTATTTGGAGGTTCGAGTCCTTTCGTCTCTCCTGCACCTTGGTCAGATTGTTCCTTTCGGAGCGGATGATAGTGATTCTCTCGGGGTCGACCACGGCCAGATCATTGTACGGATCGAAGCACGTCGCGTCGGGGCTCTCGACGCATTTCATGCGGAACACCTGGCCGGACTGTCGAATGCACATGAAATTGACCGAATACGGCGTGCTCATGTCTGTAGTGTAGTCGAAAGAAGACACCTTGTCAAAGTCAGTCTTTGAATCGAGGACGCAAGACACAAACAACGTCTCCTTCTTTGACAGATACGTGTGTCTCGAGTTACCAGGCTCATCGCTCGTAAACTTAGCCGGACGCCCGTCGTTCTGCGGAGGCACCGTTCCAATCTTCCACCGCCGCATGAGGTCGCCATCGTTCAGAATGGCAAGCTCGTCCGAGTGGAACAGCGAGTATCTAAAGCAGTTGCCCACCGTCTTCCTCATGCTGTCGCTGAACACGCGGCTCATGTACAAAGCAGGCTCTCCGCCAGTAGTGCCCACCGAAGTTTTGAGCAGCCGCCTGTCCCACACTGCTACGGACCCCTCCTCGGAGTAGGACGAGTAGTAGTGGTCGTCGAAATGGTTCACGGTGATCCCGTGGGTGCACTTTGTCGCGCACTGGTAAACCGGGGTCGGGGACCGCAGGTCAATCTCCCGTATGAACTTGTACGACCCGCATAGCAGCGTGTTCGGCTGGCTTTTGAGGAAAGTCGTCGAGGAGACCATTTCATTGGGCAGAAAGCTGTCAATCGGCTTCTTGAAGCTGTCATCGCTCGCGCTCGAGGTCGTGGCGTAGTGCTCGATGTTCCACAGCAGCAAGCTGCTGTCGTTACGCACCTTGTCGAGCCCTGCTGCGATGATGCCATTAGAGTTGAAGGAGATGGCGTTACAGGGCCGCGACTGCTTAGGGCGCAGTTTCAGCGGCGCCAGGTCTGGCTTGCTGAGGTTCATCACGTGAATCGTGCCGTTGCTCTGGCCACTTGCGACAAGCCCAAAGTTTTCAATTGAGTACGCATAGCAGCCAATGGAGTCGAACTCGCTGCGCGAAAAGCGCTTCTCGGTCGTGTACCCGCGGTTCCGGTACGCCGACTCGTACAGCGAGAGCTCGTCCCTGGCCGGACCGAGCGCGACAAAGTACTGGCTGTCGCCGCGGTCCCACTGATACGCGTGGACGATTCCCGCCATTGTTCCACGCCAGTTGTCCGAGTTTATACAGGCCGTTGGAGGTAATGGCGTATGGAATATTGGGGTTGGAGATGCACGGCTGTGCGCTATTTCATCCACATTACTCAAGCGCGCACCTATCGTCGAGAGCCGCAGAGCGTGGGGCATGGCGCAAATAGATAAATAGCAGGGCATTGAGGCTCAATTATTATTCCCGAAAGGTCTAAGGGGCAATTATTATTCCCTAAAGGTCTAAGGGGCAAGGCTTTCGTGGGCTTTTAGTACAAATTGCGTATGATGAGCTCTAGATGCGCATCCGACGGCGAAATAAAGAAAATTTCACTCGTTATCAATCTCGGCCTTAATCTTTAGAGATCTCTGGAGCGCAAATACTGCCATGATTAGTCGAGTAATGTACCGTAGAACCGTTAGCAGTATCCTGAAAAGGGGGTATGCTAGCAAGCCTGCAGGGGAGTCGATATTTGAAGTTCACAGGCCGTTCCAGTCCGAGCTACGCGGATATGATAGTTCAAGCACGAAGAAGGAGCAGATGATCTTCTCGACGCTGATGGACTCCATTTTTGAGCAAAAGGCGAAAGGCGGTGCCAAAAGCGACCTATCTGGGAACGTTCAGGCGTTTTTCCAGAACCAGGACGGTTCGCAAATCGAGCTGTTCAAGTCCTCCAAGGCAAAAGCAGAGCTGTTTGATGAAGCTCTAGCGAGAAAAGACAGGGTCGATATCACGGACAAGCTGACCCCCGTACTGTCCCACTTGCAGTCGAAAAAGTTTGACCATGAAATCATGGAATACTATACCTCCAAGGTCATAGACCGAGCGCACTTGCTATCTAACAGGCAAATGGGCGAAACCGACATGGTGGACGTTGAGAGCCCTCCAATTTTCGTGGACGCCGCGCCGTTTTACTTGCGATGGTGCTTGGACCTGCTGATCAATTCATTCAACTCGCCTTCGGCGGCTATTACGCTATTCGAGCTCTCAAAGCGACAGAGCGTTGCATTTTACACAGCATCCTGCGACACGGCAGTATACAACCTGATGCTCGAGCTGAGATGGGCCAAATTCCGCGACCTGTATGCGGTCGAGTCGCTCATGGCGGAGATGAGAGTCAACTCGATCCCAGGCAACTCTACGACTGCCGATATCATTTCCAAGATCAGCAATGACTTTATTGCCGTCAAGCATGGTGTATCTGACAATTCCGTGTCGTGCCGCTGGTCCAGCGAGGACTCTCGGCGGATGAAGAATTTGAACAACTATCGCATCGACCTAGCGCGGGAGTCTTTATTGAACTAGCTCTAGCCGCAGAGTTGCCACAGAACTGCGGATGTACATAATACGCTAAACTAATGACCAGTCGACCTGTATGTTTAACCATTCAAATTTAATCAAATAATATACTGTGCATGTCTTTTTCAATAACCTTACCGCTCTAGGTATTTGAAGGTAGCGGAAGTTCGGCCATGTCGATGATGATCTACCCCGCCCCACTACCGACCCGGCAAGCCCGGGCCATAGAGAGGCCTAACGAGGCCTGAAAACGCCATTGAATAACCCTTCCCGAGCTACCAAAAACACATACTCCTCCGTTTATAGTATGCCACAAATTCCCCGCAGTTTGCCAACCTTTCCGAAGTATACCGTTCCTGTGGTGCGGCCCTAAGCTCTGGAATATTCCGCACAGCCGTGCCGAAATGTGTCCCGCCGCATGTCTCCATTGCCGGCACCGAGGACCTTATTACGAAGATCATCGCCGCTCGAAATCCTCCACGAACTTCATTCTAAAAATGACAATAAGTCTGCGAGAGTCGTGCGCCAAGTGCTCTGGAATTGTCGACGAGTATCTCTCGGCAAAGCCTCGGGGCCATCAGCCCAGAGCGCACGCCCAAAAGCAGGTCGAGCTGAGCCTGGCCATCATTGAGGGCACCTTCCAGAAGCACCCGTTGCGGGAGATTGCGCTCTCTTTCAACGGCGGGAAGGACTGTCTTGTTATGCTTGTCATCTTTCTTGCGGCTCTCGACAGGCAATTGGCCAAGGATCCGGGCTATCTTGACGGTATGGACCGTTTGGCTACGGTCTACGTTCATTTCGACAATACGTTCCCCGAGGTGGACGACTTTGTTGACCAGTGCAAGACCGAGTATGCACTGGATGTTATAAGGATCCCGCCGCCTCTGAAGTCTGCGTTCGAGTCCTATCTAGACCAGAGGCCGGAGATCAAGGCGATTCTTGTTGGCATTAGGCGCACTGATCCCTACGGGGAGGACTTGGTGCCCTACGAGCGCACTGACCATGGGTGGCCCGACTTTATTCGGGTGCATCCGGTGCTCGAGTGGCATTTTGCAGAGATCTGGGACTTTCTGCGGTACGCCAACGTGCCGTACTGTTCCTTGTACGACCAGGGGTATACTTCCCTGGGGTCAATTCACAACACTAGGAAGAACCCGACTTTGGAGCTGGACAAGAAGGATGCTAACGGGAATCCAGTTTACATGCCTGCATATATCCTGACGGACGATGATAAGGAGCGGCTGAGTCGTATTAAATAGCCCACGCCCAATTCCTCGTAGTTAGCATGTCCCACGCCCGATTCCTCGTATTTAGCATGTCATGGACCATTGAAATAAGTATTTGCAAAATATTCACTCAATATGTACCAGTACAGTACCTGAAAAAAAAGTTGTTGCCAGTAGTCCTTGGTATATGACGAATATGCTTAGATCATCACTCGTAAATGGTATTAAACTATTAAGAACATACGAAATAAATATACACGATTTCTCGCAAAAGTCAAGTCTCTCAACTGTTTTTGGATCATTTTTTTGCACTTCGAAGTCGTTTCCGCCGGTCTTGCTGAATCTCTAAGGCAACCGGATCTCGCTTCCGTGCATTGGCGCTGCCGTTGGTGCGCCGCGACCCCGCGGGCTCGATATCCAGACCATTAAGCTTGAACCCTTTGAGCGGCGACCACTCGACGTAGCCAAATCGCTCCTTGGCCTCCTTGACCATCGGGGTCACGGCGCGGATGATTCGACTCAGCAAATGCTTCATGTCGCCATGCAGCTGGGCATACGCATCTGCGATAAACCCTTCGAGGTCATCTGTGAAATCTTTGGCCGTCCTATACCGGTAGTTTTCCACCTTCTCCTCAATGGCATTGAGGCCGAGCACCCCTGGGCCGGTCGGGGAAACGTCAAACAGCAGCCGGTGGTTGTTCATGCCCGTGAGCCGGTCCCAGATCGGGTTGATGACCTGGCTCACGGGGAAATACGCCAGCTGGACCATCTGTTCCGTGTCCTCGGCCATCTCGAGCTTGAGCTCCTCGCGGTCTCTGACGAGCCCGACCTGGTCCCGAAGCCGGGCCAACAGCGGCAGCAGGTTCTCGGCCTGGGCCAGGTTGAGGTTGTTTATGGGGTCCTGGCTCTGCGACACATCGAGCGCGACCTGGAGGCGCTTCGAGAGCGCGGCGCCGCGGCGCATCTGGCGCTTGAGCGTCCAGTACCGCGCCATCTCACACAAAAAGTCGCGCAGCTTGACAATCGAAAACCGGTGCAGCGCCTGCGTCGCCTTGTCGATGAATACCGCCGGCGGCGCCGGGGTCCCCTGGGGGGTCCGCCACGCCGGCACCCCTGGCGTCCTCCGCCGCACAAACTTGGTCTCCGTGTTGGTGTTCTGCACCGACTGCTCGAGCGCCTCCTCCCACTCGTTGCCCGTGTATCGGTGCTCGTTTTTGTTCGCGGCGTAGTGGTCCTGGGCGTGCTTGACGCTGGCCTTGACGTCGACCGATGCGGCGTACTCGGCCGGCGTATGCCTGTCACAGTACGTTTCGAGGCTTTTTGGGTCGTAGAGCGCGCCCACGGCGCCCGAGTTCATCTTCATAAAGAGCCGCGCCTTGAGGGCGCACGTCGGGTGGTATGCCTGCACGCACGACTTGTTGACGCACTGGATACACGCGCCAATGCGGTACTTGCAAATGTAGCACACGAGCTTCCACCGGCTGCGCGGAATGCGCCGCAGGCCCGTGATGGGCTCCATGTATATCTTGTTGACCATGGTCGTCTCCGGGATCCACAGCGCGCACACGACGTGGGCCCAGTGGTCCGTGTCGGTGCGCTTCATGGCGCCGAGCTTGTTCGGGCAGAACACGCACGCCGCCTTGCGCCGCCGCGAAATCGTGCACTGCGCACACAGCCACTGGCCCTCGGGGATGAACGGCACGCCGTAGCACTCCTGGTGCACGGCAATGTCGCAGCTGTCGCAGAACACAATGGCGTTGCTGTTGTCGCACTCGGCGTCGTCGCACACGGAGCACTTCTGCTCGGCAATGGAGGACTCGGCAATCTCGTCCGTGATGGCCACCTTTTTCTTGGGCGGCATCAATTGCTCGAGCAGGAACCACTGCGACTCGAGCAGCGTCATGGTGAACTCGAATATCTCGCGCGAGATCTTCGGCACCGAGTCCTCCTCCACGCGCCGGCGGTTGAGCTCCTCCAAAAACTTGCTGTCCTGCTCGTCCATGTCGTACTCTACTGTCACCGGGCGCGAAATCGAGGTCGCCACCTTGCCCGCGGCCCCCTCCTCCTCCTCGGGCTTGGCCCGGTGCGGGTCCGCCGTCGCCACGAGCTCCACCGAGCTCAATGCAGGGTCGTTTTCCGAGACAAACGTTTTAATGTACGACCTCGGCATGTCGAACCCGTCGAGCTCGTGGTACCCGACCGTCATCATGACGCGGTCAATGTACTCGTGCTGCGGCGGCGCGTACGGCTCAATGGTGCGGAACCCGTACTTTTTCTTGGGCAGCACCGGCACGGTCGACATTTTGGCCTGCGTCTCCGCGGCAGTCAGCACCTTCTTGTACTTGCGCGGACGCCCTCTTTTGCGCGGCGTAGGCGCCAAGCTGAGCGCTCCGTTGAGCGCCCCGTTGAGCTCTGCCGGCGCCGAAACGGGCACCTCGGGCGTCTGCGTGCCGGACTCCGTCTTGACCTCGCCCTCTGGGGCTGGCGGCTTGTCGAAGACGGTCAGCGACGCTGCGGGATCGAGCGTCGGGTACAAGTCGCGGTACTTGTAGTCCTCGCGCGGCTTTTCGAGCCGCAGCAGGTTGTTCGGGCGGAGGTAGCCGCGCTGGGCCTCGGTTTCGTCGACCAGCCGGCTCTTGCGCCGACGGGCCGTCATTGTTCGTGCGTCCTTTGCGATCGAAATCGTGCCGTTGGCCCTTCTCGCACTGTCGGTCTGTCGCGTCTCCAATGGCGCGTGTTGCCAACGACCGGCACAGTTGTCCCAACCCTCGCGCGCCCCACAACACCAAATTTGAAAAACCCGACAATTTCAGCCGCCCGTCATTCGTCATTGAAGATAGCGAAGCGCAGCGATGGACTACAAGCCGGGGTCCAAGAAAGGAAGTGAGTGGGTTTTTTATGGCTTTTTGCGGCGGAGCTAACGGGTAGGCGGCGGTATCGCTTCGTCGGCGGACGCAAAACGGGCGCGGGAACAGCGGCTGCGGAGACTCGCGCTGGAGAACATTGATCTCGAGAATGACCCGTACATCTCAAAGACCCACCTCGGGTCGTACGAGTGCAGGCTGTGTCTGACGACACACATCTCAGAGACGTCGTACCTGGCGCACACGCAGGGCAAGAAGCACCAGGCCAATTTGGAGCGGCGCCAGGCCAAGCTCGAGAAGGAGACCAAGCCAGAGGGAGCAGTCTCAGTGGCGGCGCTGAGCGCGTCCAAGGTCAAGGTGAGGAAGACAATTAAAATCGGGCGCCCGGGGTACAAGATCACCAAGATCCGGCACGGGGCGACCAAGCAGCTCGGGCTCTTGTTCCAGCTCGACTATCCAGAGATTGGCACCGACGTTAGGCCGCGATACCGGTTTATGAGTGCATTTGAGCAGAAGGTGGATTTGCCGCCGGACAAGTCGCACCAGTACTTGTTAGTGGCTGCCGAGCCGTATGAGACGTGTGGGTTCAAGATCGAGGCCAAGGAGGTGGACTATTCAAAGTTCTGGGACTATTACGACCAGGACCATAAAAAGTATTACCTCCAAATGTTTTATAAATAGCCGCCTCCATCTTTATTTATTAGTGCCATCGAGCCCCTGTTTAATTCAAAGGTTTTTGCCTCCAAATGTAGCCCATGCTTTATTGGCGCCATTGTTCACATCACCTGTTGTCGTACCATCCACTTTCATTCAAGAGTCGCTGCCCTTTATTAGCGCCATCGACGACTTTCTTTCAAGAGTAGCTGCCCTTTATTAGCGCCATCGACGACTTTCATTCAAGAGTAGCTGCCCTTTATTTGCGCCATCAATGACTTTCATTCAAGAGTAGCTGCCCTTTATTTGCGCCATTGACGACTTTCATTCAAGAGTCGCTGCCCTTTATTTGCGCCATCAATGACTTTCATGTTATATTTATTGTCGCAGCCATTTGTTGTCATCAATTGCTTTCAATTTTAAGCCGTAACATAAACCGTTGTGATCGTTGGTCGTTGCGGTGTTGTGGTCGTTGTACCGGTAGTTGTGGCTGATGTGTTGCTTGTATAAATCACCAACAGACAATTGACATCCAATACGTGCTGGTAGTTGGGTATTGATCGCTGTAGAGAGAGCGTAAATCACGTAGGATCGAAACAAGCGCTGGGAGAAGACATCGCCACGTCAACACACACATAACCATGGAGCTCTCGCACCTAGTCAACCCCAGAGCGTTCCAGCCTCTGCCAGAGTTCGTCGCCCCTCCTCCTTTCAAAGTGGACCCCGAACAGATTGCCGCCTACGACCTCAACACGCTGGTGGAGAAACGCCTCTACATCCCAGCCGCCGACCGGGCGCGCAGTGAGCTCGTGGAAACCGACCCCAAAGACTCCAAAGCAGTGTTTAGACTGTGGGGGCTGCGGATCAGGGCGCTCATGAGGGCCAGACTGGGAGCAATTGCCCGCGAGGAGTGCCGCGTGTTTGGCGACGTGGGATCCGACCGGTACAGGCTCGAAGACGGCACGTCAGTAGTCCCGTGGGACCTGCGGCTGGTCATTGTCACTATCCAGGCCAGCGGGGATAACCAGATCAGCCTTGTAAAGTACTACGTAATGGCCCGCGAGGCGCTGGCAGAGGCCCACAAGGCCAGGGTGCGCGATGAAAAAGACGTCGTAGACGGGCTGCACTACTCCACCAAAGTGTGGCAGCAACGCTTGCGCAACCTGGCGGTAATGTTCGTCCCAGCAGCTCTCATTGCCATTGGCGATATTGCCGCGGCAGTAAACCACTTAGAGAACCTTTATCACAATGCCGAGAGGCAGGAAGAGACTGATTTCTTGCCCAAGGTCGCCTTTGCTCTGGCAATGGCTCATTTGCAGATTGGCGACACAATTGCAGCCAGGGAGTGGTTTGGCAAGACCGACAGCGGCAAGGATAGCAACTTCCTCAGCGCCGTATGTGCCAATGCCGATGCCGATTGGGCTGAGGCAAGCAGCCTGCTCAATAAGGTCCAAGACAAGGAGCAGCTCGAGGTTCAGAACAATTTGGCCGTGACCAGCGTGCATGAAGGCAAGCTGGTAGAGGCTGTTGACACCCTTGAAAACGTCCTGAGGAATGGTGGGCTCTATGCTACCGTGGTCTACAACTTGTATTCTCTCTACGATCTGCTGCAGGATATGTCCAAGGACAGGAGGCACAAGCTTATGGAGGAGCTCAAGGAAAGTGGAATCGAGGTTCTAGGCGCTTAAAAAACTCTGAGGGCCCCCGGCTACAAAACTCGTATGTGCAAAGTGCGGCTCATCCAGCCGCATGAAATGCGGCCCATGGCAAATGGTAAGGACATGTATTGGGTTAAGCTTTCATAACGGGTACAAACACATGGGTGATTATTTCCCATGAGAATACAATCCGATTGTGTGATTCTGCGCACGTACACTAACCTTTTTTTTCTTTCCTTCGAATGTCTCTAGTGAATCGATGAATGGCATTGTTGAACCGGCTTATATGAAAAGCCTAACTTTGAGATTCCTGGCTCTGTCATACTATTGCGGCTATGGTATTTCCGTCTTCGAGTTGGAATTTAACGCCTGTCCGCCTTTCATGCCATTTTCATCCGAGGGCGGGGAACTAGAAATAACGGGTGACCTTCACTGCTATAGCTAATGGTATGCTGATACAATTAAGGTTACGAAAATAGAAGGGGGTTAGCACACCACCCCCTTTCGAAACCTTAATCACCCCAATATCGGTGGTACGGCGGTAGCAGCGCAGGTTTCAATATCAAGAGCCTTCTTACTTGCATAGGTGTTTTCTATGCTGCAATTGATTTGTAATTCCACTCTAGAATAAACTAATAATTAATGCATACACCGACTATCACGAGTATAGGGTTAAATGGACTCAAATTTTAGGGTGTAATATAGCTACCCCATGGAGATAGGGTTTGGCCTGGATATTACAAACGGCCGTCTGTCAGTCTGAGATATGCGATTATTTCCCATCCTTAATGGATTCTATTACACGAGGCAATTATGCGTGTGTCTGTACCTGGATATTGCATAGCGTAGGTTTCTTCATATGTCTCCGACCTGGTCGAGTAGAACGTTGATGGGCGGAAGGGTTACGCTGCTCTTGCTGCCAGATGATGGTAACAGGACTTCATCGCTCGCAGCCACTGGCACTGTGCTGTACTTATATGCTTCGAGATCGTGTGATGGCGGGACGTATCTCGGTTCCGATCTAGCTGGCTGGGGCGCTAGGTGTAATGGCGATGTATCACTCATACCATTGATAGTAGAAGTAGGGGCCTCTGTAAGGCTAAGATGTGATTTGTCGCTCAAATTAGAGCCCGTAGAGGTTGTAGAAGAAACCTCTGAACTGGCAAATTCAGGGGAATTACTGGCAGAGTTAGACTTAGACTTGATTCCTGACTTCTTTGCCTTGGCATTTTCGTTCGACCGGCGATTCTGGAACCAAATCTGTACAGATCGCTCCGACATGCCAGTCCTCCTTGCAATTCGTATTCGCGTCTCTCGGCTTGGTCTCTTGCAATTGCTGTAGGCCGACTCGAGCACCGTCAGCTCGGCTGGAGAGGTTCTACGCCTCGTGCGACGTGCCAATTGCATATTGTCAATTGAAGGTTCTGCAATAGGATAGGTCGACAGAGAGTGGCTTATAAACGCATAGCTTCTCGAACTATCGTGCAATAGGCTTGGATGGTGATAATCCATCCATCCGCCGACCACTGGCAGCTGTGGGTATCCCATGCTTGGCAACAACTGGTACTGGCTCATGATGATGTTGATGAAGAAAAGGTTGGATGGACATATGAACAGATGGTCCGAACGATATAAGAACAAACGGGCTTCACGAGGACAATAAAACCGTGTACTCACCGCAATTACTTTTGTAAAGTAACTGTCAAACACCAACCCCCATAGTGCGGACCGAACTAAGTAGGTGCGACAGGTTTAATTGGCGGTCCAAAAGCCCCATGGAATGTAAGATCTGTCCCTCCTCGGTTGAAACATCACACATGGGGTTCCCGCCCCTCTGGATCATCCATCCGCGGCCTGGGCGGCGAGATGGCCCATCTGCGGACGTTTTTGCCCCATTCTATCTCCGGGTATTGTTAGAGATTCGAGATCTCTCAATCCGGAGATATTTGAGACGCTGGAAAGACAACCTTTTCCAACCACCACAATGTTATATTTTTTATTTATTTTTTTAGTCTATACCTCCTACAGTACAACAATTGCGTACGCAACAAACTCGCAGCTTTGCATGGGCTATTTTTGTGCGGCATTCAGCTGGCAGATGGAAAATTCCTCCGCGTATCCTGTGCATGCAGTAGACACACCCCCTACGTTGGAAGGATTGTCAACACCTCTTCGTAAAACTCCGTTACACCGCTGATAAACCACCGGTTCAAGAAATCACTACGGTACCCTTCAGTCGTGAAAACATTAAAAAATATTACCCAAGCCTATACCGGTAAGAGTGAGGTAGCTCTAATAATAATTCGAAAAAAAATGGATAGAGGACGATCTCGTTCTCCTAGGCCAAGATCAAGGTCCCCAAGAAGATCGTTCAGCCGAAGTCGGTCACGGAGCGTCACACCAGAGCGGGTTCTCAGGGAAGCGTGTTCCGTTCTGGTGCTGAATTTGTCCCATCGAGTGCGTAAAGGGCATATTGACGAGATATTCAGCGAGTATGGCCAGATAGTCGGCATTCAGCCGCGACAGTCGCGGGATAAGTCCTTCCTAGTAACATTCGAAACACATGATGAAGCTGACAGGGCCATGAACCACATGGATGGAGGGCTTATAGACGGCGCGGTTGTGAAAGTGATCAAGTTCGTTTCCCCGGGAATGAAGCGAAGGTTCCGCCGCGATAAAGGTGCCTATCCCGCGGACAGTGACTGAAACAGGACCATGTGTAACCTCCTGTGGGTCTATTTATTTCCACGCAGTGCGAAATGGCTTAATTAACTCGTATTAAGGGACGAAAAGAGGCGGGATTCACTTTTATTAGTCGTGTGGTATGATTGAAAAGCAACGCTTTGCGAAAGCCGGATACGAATGGGATATGATTGAACGAAAAGCTAAAAAAGTAAACTTGGTACATGGTGTACTGTGTTGCATTACGTTATGCGACCAAAAATGCTAGAAAATACATTGTTCAGTGAATACCTCGGGTACAGACAAGAAATAATACCGTGCTATTATTCAGCAGTAGTCCTCGCTTCGCAACAAAACCGGATCAATGGACAACATATACTGACGAAAGTAGCAAAGGGACAAATAATAACCAATAATAGATACCAATTCAGAGCCCTAATAGAATAATCTTGTCTAATTGGAGAAAATAGATCATTCATTCTTGGCTGTAAAAGGAAGCCTAGTTAACTCACCGTCCACCTTACCGAGAACAATTGATATTTGGGCATTGATGTTTTCGAGCTTGTCAGGATGTCTGATGCATTCGATAACAATAAGTTTGCCGGCGCTACCGCCAGAGGAGCCGAGTTTGCCCCGCTCGCCTCTCTGCGTAGCATCAATTTGTCTGATCCGCGACGCGGCCCGAACGAGCTCGTGTTCTGAATTATTGAACGCGCTCCAACTCATAGCATACACGTGTGACAGCCCTGGAAAGTCGAGCCCTGAAACAGAGTCCCTGTCGTACACAATCACATCGGGAACCGTCCATTCCTCGTTTTGCCCAACCGAACTCAGAAACATAGTGCCTGGATCAAACGACTTGTCCCTATTCTGACGGTCTAAAAAAATTCCATTGCCGAGACTAGCGACGACTCCCAAGCTTCGCAATTGTTCAATTACTGCTTTCGTAGATACCTCTTTGGGTACCAATAGTAGGCCCTTTTTTCTTCCACTGGTCTCAAACACATGCTTGAATGCCTCGCAGTAGTCGGCAAGCTGGGACTGTGCCGGCACATAGGGCTTTGTGAGTTTCATGAACTGCACTACATCTTCCCGAAATAGGTCTCGGTATTCCAAACTCTGAAAATCAAAGTTGGTTAGCGACTTCTTTTTTGGATCGTAATTAACAGCAAAGAAGTCAACATCCCGCGGTAGCTTATTAGCATGAAGCGAACTGCCGGCAATAGTAGGCTGGCCCACTTCAAGAATCTGCTGTGGCCCGATCCATTGAGAGCTCTTGATTTGTGAAACAAGCGATGAACTAATATCGGAGTCTATAATCAGCAAGCGGAGAGGGGCAACTGCTCCTCTAGCTTGGTGGATTCGTGAGAGTAAAAGGTCAGCGGGGTTTTTCAAACGTCGCGTCTTGTCTGAACCACGCTTGCTGAGGGTGAGTAGTCGTTCTGCTTCATCAATTGCAACAAATCCAATATTCTCCAGAGAAATGGACCCGCCATCTTGGTGTATCATATCCAGTACCCGCTGCGGTGTTGCCACAAGAATGCTCGGTGGAGATTTAGTTATGTCACCCACTTGGTTGAGTTCCTGTTCCTGCGACGCTCTGAAGACATGTTGCACTCTAGTAGACGGCACAATTCGGTGCAGCCAGCCCGTGTATTGCAGGGCCAGATCAGGGGTAGGCACAAGAATGAGACTAGTGAAAGGGGTGGTCGGCGCTGTATGTGCCCACATCGCCGCTTTCAGTGCTGCCATGAGCGATTTACCTGTCCCAGGGTAGGACTGTGCGATAACGGACTGAACCGGTTTCAGGGAGAGTACAGCTTTCTGAATGGCAGTGGGGGTTTTGATTAGTGGCTCAATGGCTTTTGACAGGACTTTGGGAATCAGTTGCCCAAATTCCGTAATGGATCTCGGATCAACTTTGAGATATTCCTTAAACGGTTCTTCATTCGACCTCGGATCGATCTTACCGACATAGCTCCGAAGATTTTTCTTCTTCGACGTATTATTCGACTGGCGTGGCTTCCTCTGAGGATTGGTATTTTCTTTATTTCCAGTATGGAATCGCCTAGTCAATTCTTTATGGACACCAATGGCAGGTTTCCTCGCTGTGCAAAAACGTCTAAACATGATGATCCCAGTCATTCAGCGGCTTAGTTCCAAAATACCGAAAGCAAGGGTACTACCGGTTATATCGATAAATTCCAAGCTGAGCAATCAAAGATTCGGGTATCGATAAGGTACCGTAGTATATGTACCGTATTTGAGATCTCTAGGTGCTTATCCCAAAATATCCGAAAAAATGGATATCTTAAAAGAGTCTCTTAAAAATCCAACATTGGTGCTACCGTGGTATTTATATAACCAATCGAGTATTTGGTTATATTGGCAGTTTAGGGCTCTTACAGGTAGATTGAGGATGATTTTCTAGAAAACCCTGCGCGACCGGAAGTACACTCGTGCATATCCGACCTACCGTGCGCTCTCCGGGTGCATCTGTGACCCGCTCGCTTTCTCGTTTTAAACGACATATTTTGCACCGAATAACCAATTGCTCTCACAATTTTCTCCACGCATTACTGTATCTGAAAATTTGCCACCGCATACCTATATTTCAACCTCATAGATCACCAGTAGATAACTCGCTTACCCCAAATATGGAACCCGCGCTCGCTCGAGAGCTGACCCAAACGGCTGATACCCTCCTCCTCAACTCGACCCATGACACCCCCCACCATCATCTTATCGCCCGGATTATGTTCAAGGTAGTCGGAACTCTGGTATTCCACCTACCGTCATATCTGGTGTCCTATTTTGTCGCCCTATTGGGGCGGCAATTCAGCTTCACGCTGACATTCTCATCTCTGTAAGTAATATTGCAGTCCCCTAAGCGGAATATAGCTAACCGACCCGGTAGACTTCTGCTGTTTGCGGGCCTTGTCGCAGTAGTATGGGCATTCATTCGTTACCGATACCTTACTAGATACTCTCGGCTCCCGCCTGAGCCCGAAAGGCAGGAGCCGAAGATGGATATCTTCATGGATACCCAAACTGAAACCCCTAAGTCAGGCATATCTAGCTATCTAGACGACGTAAGTTACAGGGCCAGAGGGGCCAGCCCCCCATACCGTAGATATTTTGCTAACCTGTATAGTTCCTGAGCGCAATTAAGGTGTTTGGATACCTTGACCGTACCGTGTTTCACGAACTGACGAAGCAAATGAAGACGTATAAAATGGAGGCCGGGGAGACATTGGAGCTCAAGGATGAGAAAGGGTTCGCAATTGTCGTTGACGGGAGTGTTCAAATATTTGGACGGTCGCATAGCCCTGACGAATCACGATTTGCATCATCCGACAGCCATGTCATCAATGGCCTTGACTATCAATTGCTCAACGAAGTTAAGCGAGGTGCGCCTATGACATCATTGTTCACCATCCTGTCACTTTTTACAGAAGACGTGCAATTGAACGAAAACCTGAGAAACCAATACGATAATATCCGTGCCACGGTACCCCTAGATCACAATGGCCAGGCGTATTACGAGAATACGCCTGAGTTTCCATTCGACCAGAAGGCCTCTGAGACCGACAATCATGACACCGATAAGACGGAAGCTGAGCGCCTCTCTGAGGAAATCATTGCCCGTGCTTCTGAAAACTCTACAATCGCTATCATCCCTGATTCGGCGTTTCGGAACCTCACCCGTAAGTTCCCCAAGGCCACTTCGCATATTGTTCAGGTAATTCTTACCAGATGTCAGCGAGTTACTTTCCAGACTGGGCATTACTATCTCGGGCTCACTCCAGAGATGTTCCAGCCCGAGATCGCGCTCAATCTGAAGGCTAAGTACGATCTACCCTCTTACTTGTATACGGCTGTTATTTCGCGACTCAATGAGCTAGTAAAGAGGAGCGATGGAGAAGACTCCGTGATACGTCTCGACACACTCAAGTCCTCTAAGAAGAGCCGCCACAAGAAGTCTCCTGACATTGTCAATGCTTCCAAACCCATTCCATCTCGACAAGTCGTCCTCGAACCGCATTCTTCACATCCGGGTGATTTGCTTTCTAATGTACCATTGTCACGAAGCGAGAACGAACATGTGTGGAATCCTCCACCGGCCAGTCCTGGAGAAAAGTCCAGAATGCTACGTACTACGTCCTTCACCGGTGAGGATGAGACGGAAGATGGTACTTTAAGAACAGCGTTGGCTGAATGCATCTTCAAGTTCCTTGGTTTGGATGGATCTCTCTTACAGACTCCGTCCATCAGAAGTCGTCCGCTTTCTGTTATGCACTCTCGTGACGCTAGCCCAAAGCTGTCTGCCGTATCTGAAACAAGGTCGATAAGTGGTTTAAGTAGCACGCGGAAGAGCTCTATAGGCTATTTCCTCAACAACCTGGGTATCGACGAAGACATGAGCACTGCTCCTGATGATGAGCTTGCTAGCAATGCGACGACCCCAAAGTATGAGGATGCTCTTCGCGAAGCCGCTGACAACATCGAGGTTGAGTACTACAAGAAAGGTACTGTTCTTTCTCACCAGAATGAGAAGAGCAATGGCCTCTATTATGTTGTCGATGGTATTTTAGAGGTCGGTTATTCAGACCGAATGGGGCACTATCGCGAGCTTTACACTGTAAAGCCTGGTGGGCTAGGCGGCTTTATTGGCGCAGTTTTGGGGTACCGCTCATTTGCAGATATTAAAGCGAAGACGGATGTATATGTCGGGTTCCTTCCGCGGACGACACTCGAGAATATTGCAGAGAAGTATCCAATGGTGTACCTTAATCTCGCCAAAACTTTGACGAGTGTCCTAAGCCGGCTCATTCTGAATCTTGACTTTGCATTGGAATGGGTACAAGTACAAGCAGGCCAAGTGCTGTACCACGAAGGTGATGAATCCGATGCGATTTACATTGTACTGAACGGACGGCTTCGTTCTGTGACAGAGAATGAGGACGGTCAAGTAAAAGTTATGGGAGAGTATGGGCAGGGTGAGAGTATCGGCGAGCTTGAGGTCCTTACGCTTTCAAAGAGGCCGACGACCCTTCACGCAATCCGAGATTCGGAGCTCGCAAGATTCCCACGGTCTCTGTTCGAGAGCCTTGCGCTTCAGCACCCATCCATTACTTTTGAGATCTCTCGTCTTGTTGCGTCCAAGGTACGCAAGATGATGGACGGCAAGTCTGAAATCAACCCGTCGCAGTCTAATTTCCGCACCGTTGCGATTGTTCCTATCACCTATGGGCTTCCTGTGTCAGAGTTTGGCAGTAAGCTCATGTCGGCCTATGAAGATAACAACCACAGTGCTGTGCTGCTGAATAATTCGTCAGTTCTCAACTATCTCGGCCGAAATGCATTTAATAAAATGGGCCGACTTAAACTTTCTGGCTATCTGGCTGACCTTGAAGAGCGTTACCAGACGGTTGTTTATGTTGCCGACACCAACGTGAATGCTCTGTGGACTCAAGCATGCATTGCGCAAGCTGACTGTATTCTGCTTCTTGCAGATGCCATGGGCCATCCTGATATTGGCGAGTATGAGCGTCTGTTAGTCAAGATGAAAACTACTGCGAGAACGGAGCTGATTCTTATCCACCCTGACCGGTATGTTCCTGCGGGGAGCACGTCGGTATGGCTCAAGAATAGGATGTGGGTTCATTCGCACCACCATGTTCAGATGCAGCTCAAGGGACATGCCAATGATGACGACATTCCGATGATGGTGCGCGGAAAGAAGTTTGAAAAGCTGAGGTACAAAGTGCAGTTACTCCAGTCCGAGATCATGACCAAATACCGGTCGCGTCGAACGCCAGTCTATCGGAGCACTTATCTGCACAAGAACGACTTTAATCGGCTTGCGCGGATTTTGTCTGGGCAGGCGGTTGGGCTTGTGCTTGGTGGAGGTGGCGCCCGAGGCATTTCGCACATTGGCATAATTAGAGCGCTAGAAGAGAACGGCATTCCAATTGACTTTATTGGAGGGACCTCGATAGGCTCTTTTGTGGGGGGTCTCTACGCGAAAGAGTACGACCTGGTGCCTATTTATGGGCGGGCCAAGAAGTTTGCTGGACGGCTTGCCAGTCTGTGGAGGATGGCGTTTGACCTGACGTATCCTGCGACTTCTTATACCACGGGCCACGAGTTTAACCGAGGAATCTGGAAGACATTTGGGGACAGCCGCATTGAAGACTTTTGGATCAAGTATTACAACAACACGACCAATATCACACATTCGCGGATGGAAGTGCACCATAGCGGGTATTCATGGCGATACATTCGAGCGTCCATGTCTCTTGCAGGGCTGCTGCCGCCTGTGACAGACAAGGGGAGCATGCTGCTTGACGGAGGTTATGTTGATAACCTGCCAGTCGATGAGATGATACGGCTCGGGGCCAAGGTTATATTTGCTGTTGATGTGGGAAGCGTTGACGATACGACGCCAATGTCGTATGGGGACACGCTGTCGGGGATCTGGGTACTGTTCAACCGGTGGAATATCTTTTCGCGGCATCCAAACGTGCCGAGCTTGGCAGAAATTCAGCAGCGGCTTGCCTATGTCTCGTCGGTTGGTGCGCTAGAGCGGGCCAAGGGTACGCCGGGCGTGATCTACCTCCGGCCGCCAATTGACGACTATGCGACGCTTGACTTTGGCAAGTTTGACGAGATTTACAGGGTCGGAACTCAGTACGGGCATGCTGTGATCGAGAAGCTGAAGCGAGAGGACAAACTGCCGCATATCCCTGGCGCTGAGACGAACCGGGCTCCTACCCGGCGCCCAGCTGCCCGACGCAACTCTATCTAACCAACATCATCAATTGCCATCAATTGAACCATTGTATACAAAACCATTGCATTACTCTGCCGTATACTAAACAACTGCACTACTCTGCCATAGAAAACAATTGCATTACTCTGAAACACAATACAACGGCTTGACAAAGCACTCATGATGCAAATAAATAGTAGCATTTTATATTACACATAAATTATTCGTCTCGGGTCGGAGGGCTGATAAGAATGACACTGTCACCACGCACAAACAGCATCTCGCTCCGCTTCTTAATAGTCCGCGGCGTCTCGCTGTCCTCGTCAATGATGTATACAGTCTCCTCGACGTTGCCCATCACCATGTTGCAATGGGAGTCGTACGCCTAGCTTCCGTTAGAGACCCGCCAAACTCGTCGGGGGCACACTTACATGCAGCCGGCCGCGCAATTCTCGCCCGCCACGCAGCTTTACATATACCTGCTCGTCCAACGACAGTCTCACCAAGTCTAGAGGCTCGGAAACCCCCGTGTCCACCGAACTATCCGCCATTTCCTCGTTTGTCGTCGATTCACCGCAGCGTGTCGCATTTTTGTCCGCCGCGCTCAAGTGATGTCCCGCCGCCTGCGCAAGCGTTGGGAGTTCGCCTCGCCAAACCCAAAAATCAGCCCGGGCCAAAAAATTTCATACTCCACCAAGCGTACCAACCATGATAGCTTCCAGGTGCCAGGCGCGAGGGTTCCACTCGACGGCCGCTTCGCTAGTGCGGAAGGGATTCAGGGCTCCGACCTTGCGACCGCCGGTGCCGCCATCGGTCAGCAATCTCAAGGTCCGGGAGGACCACCCGCTGTGGCAGTTCTTTGCCGACAAAAAGTACGTGCGGTCCGCCTCTGAGCTCGACAACATTGGGCGGGCGTGGACAGTGCCGGAACTGCGGCGAAAGTCCTTTGAAGATTTGCATATTCTGTGGTACAAGTGCATCAAGGAGCGCAATGTGCTGCTGCGGGAGTCGCAGCTGCTCAAGACGATGAACCCGGAGATCACGCCCAACGACAAGTTCAAGGAGGTCTCCGAGGAGATCCGGAACACCATGTGGCGCATTCGGCATGTTCTGAGCGAACGGAACCACGCGTGGATGAATGCCGTGGCCGAGTTCCAGACGCGGTACGGCAAGCTCATCAAGAGCTTTAAGAAGGAGTACCTCGGCGCCGACGCCAGCAGGGACGTAGAGATGGCGGGCCAGCTCGAGCGGTTCCAGTACATGATCTACGGCCTGAACCCCATGCTCGAGGGTAACGAGCCTTCTGAGATGGGGCTTGAGGGCCTGCGGGTGGTGAGCGAGATTAAGCTGCAGCGATTCAGCGAGGACATTGGCAATGTCGGGGATGCGTCAATTGGCGAGCTGCGGGACGTAAATGAGCGGTTCATTGTTTTTACGGCGGGCCATACTCCGGAGGGACTGCAGGATGCGGTGAGCAGCATCAAGGCCTATCGAGAGACGGGCAAGGTTGTTCCGCCGGAGGAGGAGATGCTGGTCTTTGCGGATCTGATAGCCAAGACCCAGGAGCCGGCTGCGGAGGACCTGTTGTAAAATTTATACTCACCTTGTACATAATTGTAACGATATCAATCACCTGACCAATCATCCACTTTGACCAAATCGCCAATACCTATCAAATCAATTTGACTATAAAGGAATACCACCTTGAATAAGACTATAAAATAACCAAGAATATTGTAGACATGTTAAATCCCTACATGATTATGAATGTCGAAAAGTTAAGAAGGCTTAAACCATACAAATGGATGAAATAAACTGAAAGATAAACAATTGAATACCACAAGGTACTCAGAGAGGGAAGGCATAATTCGACCGCTTGTTATGAGTAAAAGCTTTCATGTTGACAAGTTTGTTCAATCTTCATAAAACGGTTACTGAAGCGATTGATGTGGAGGAAAAGGGGGCCTGGGGGCTAGCCCCCAGCGACGGGGGGTTTGGGGGGCAGAGCCCCCCATGCCGTTGGCACCGATTGCCTCTGGTATGGATGAATTGCCGATAATGAACATAGCTCTGGTACTCCTTGGAGAGGTAATACTCCGCTGGTAATGCAAGTACCAGTAATACCATGCACAATCTCATACCAATACATTGCCATACTCGCACAGCGGTGGTTATTTCAAAGGTCAGTGAAATATATACAATCATTATGGTCATAAATCGCCCTCAAGGTGGTCCTTTCGAGCCTCTCTGCTGGCACTTCCCTCGATCACGCCAAATCGAGAGGGCGGGAATATCACCCTCGTCGCCTTACCTTCTACAAGCCCTATACTCACAGGACCAAATGCATTACTGTCGATAGAATGTGCGCAATTGTCCCCTTCTATCCAGATGTGATTCGGCGGGACCCGCACGGACGACTTTGGATACTCGCTATCCGGCCGCGGGATAATCTCATCGCCCCCTATCCCCAATATCCGCTTCACAAGCATCTTCTCCGGGTCAACGGGCGACCGGATCATAACTACGTCCCCTACCTTGAGCGCCCCAGGGGCCCTTTGGCCGCGTTTATGGAGCCAAACCATGTCCCGCCAGCCGAGGTTCTCCTCGGGGTTCAAAGTGGGCTTCATGGAGGAGCCCTGGACCCAGGAGACGTATCCAACCGTCTGATTAAACGTCACGACCACCGGGACCCATGACAGGCCAATCAGGACCTTTCGGATCATCTTGCTGGTTTATTTTTCTATTCATCCCACCGGTACATTAGACGCAGATCAATAAACGCCGTAACACGGCCTTTTAGTAAAAAGCTCACTGGATAATTGGAGATATAGCTGAAGATAAATTAATACAATAAAATACACGATTAGATGTCCCAGATGGCGGCGGGACCGACCTCGTTGTACTCGGAGCGAGAGATAAACATGCTGTCGATGGAGCCGCTAAAGATCTGCTTGGCAGCAATCTGGCCGCCCAGGAACGGAGCATTCTCCCACCCATAGCCCTTCCACTCGGGGAAGTAGTCTGCCATCTTGGCAATTCGTATCGACGTTGGCGCCTGGCCATGGCCCTGGTTCGGTGCGTGCATCATCCCCGTGTAGAGAGGAGTACCATTGCTCGGCGTGTTAGTACCAGTTGCAAAAGTAGACGGAACCTCAGAGTACGTCGTGGACCGCAGAATGACATAGCGGCTCTGCAGCGCAACATAGAGCGCCTCCTTGAGGCCCTTGACCGAAGACCCCTGGCCGACGATAATCACATTGTCCCAGCAGTCCTGGCGCTTGTTGACCTGGTCAATCTTCTTGATCACATCGCCCACCGCCTCGGTGATCTTGGAAATCAGGTTCTCCGTGCCCCGGAACCGCTCTACGCCGACGTGGACCATCTGGCCGTCCTCGTCAATAAAGTCGTTGTACTCCCGGTCCTTATTCGGCGGCTCTTCGGCCTGCTTTTCGCCGCTCTTGCGCGCCCTCTCCCGCTCGTCGAGAATCTCCCGCGCCCGCCCTGAGCTGACAATGGCCGCAATGTCAACCACGCCGTCCTCCTCGTTCTCCCTCTCCCCGCCCGCGGCCGCATTGAGCGCGAACCACGAGTTCTTTGTATCGTCCTCGTTGAGCACCTCGAAAATGTTAGACCGCTTGAGCGCCTCAATTTGCTTCTCAGAGAGCTTGGGCAGGACCTTGGCAAGCTCCGCGTTAATGTCGTTCCCTCCGTACTCAATCACCTTCTTGGCGTGCTCCACAACCATAAACTCGTTGATGGGGATAATCTCGGTCGACTCGTAGCCAATGTCGACCACGAGCGAGTCGGCCAGGCCGTACGCAAACGTCGCCGCCAGAGCGTTGGGCACAATTGAAAACGCCGCAACGTTCATCGTCTCAAACGCGTACTGCGTCATCTGCTCAATCTGCAGCCGTGTCCACCGGCACCCCGAGAAGACAATGAGCGGGATGTGTGTCGCCTCGCCGAGCTTCTGCTTGGCGAGCTTATAAATAAGTTTTAACAGGTAGTTGAACGCGCCCACGTGGACGATTTTGCCCTTCTGAATAGGGTACACGGCCTCGGACTCGTCGCCTTTCGAGCTGAAGTACTCCCGGCTCTTATCCTTCTGGTATACGCGTGTGGGGATCTCGATAGTCGGCGGGGTAAGCGATTCGGTGAGCCCAATCGTCGCCAGAGTAGTCTGCGATCCTGGAGCAACGACCTGTTTTCGGTTAGACACGCGATGAAAACAGTGGTACTTACAACAATAACGTCGTCTCGGAAAATCGGCATCTTCTCAATTCGTTCCCGGCGCCTGTGGTCACTTTCTGCGGGTTTGCTGGTCGCAATAGTGTCGAGGACGGGTGGAAAATTGAAGTCGCCCGCGCGACGCGCTTTAGGTAAGTTATTATGTAATCACACTACATTCTGCCACGGCGCAGTACATAGGAGGTATATACGTAGGCAAGTGTATGGAGAAGCTTTTTTGGCATGCAAAAGTTATGGCGTAGGCCTAGCTAGGTGCTAGATGTTAGGCTGGAGCGGCAATGGCTCTTTTGCGGCGGAGCCGCCGTCCGGCGACGGAGTCCTCTAGGTCCAATCTGCGTTTCTCCATTTTGATAATTGAATCTTCCTCCTTTTTGATTGCCAAATCTTTCGTTTCATTGGCTGTGATTTCAACAGCAGATTCAATTGGGTCGTCCTTTATTATTGGCAAAGCAGTGGCTGGTTCACTCTTTATAGTATTGGCTGGGTTCGTTGAAGCTTCAGCGGGCGGGATTGGTCCTTTTGTGGCGGATTGGTCGGCCAATTTCAAGTCAGCTGTAAACAGAACAGAGTGGGCCCACCCCGCGTACTCCCCCCAGAGCTTGCGGAAGTGGTCCTGCACCTCAAGGTATGCCGGTCGCGTTAGAGACTTGTACTTCTTGGCTACCCGGTAGTCACGCTGGGCAATCTGCCACACATGCGTATCCACCGGTACACAGTCGTACTTATCTAAGCTCATGAGGCACACGCAGTCGGCGACTTTGGGCCCAACCCCACAAAACTCGGTCAGCGCAGCGTGGGCATCCTCGTAACTCGCCTCCCGCAGCCCATGCAGATGATCTATGCCCTTCTCCACCATCATCTCGGCCGTCTTCTGAATATACTTTGCTCGGTACCCGAACCCAATCTGCCGTAAATGTCCCTCGACATTGCTGCCATTCAGCTTTTCGGGCGGAGGAAAATCGTAGTAGTCCACCCCCTCATGCGAAGCAATGAAATCGCCGTAGTGAATGCAAAGGTTCTCGACCATCTGCGAGATGCGCTTGATATTGTTGTTCGAACTGCAGATAAAGCTGCACAGGTTCTCCCACGGATCTTGCCGCAGAATCCTAATCCCGCTCAGCTGGTCTACTGCCGTCTTCTGGAAGTGCTTGTCGCACTCAGACCAGTTTTGGTACAGATCAACCAGCGGGACGTTGAGGTTGAAGTAATCTTGAATAACTTCCATATCGCTTAGCCTATCTTTTGATCCCTCCTTTTCCTTTGCTATCGAAGCGTAATATAAGGACTCGTGGTCCTGCTTGAGCAATATGACACGTCCTCTGAGCCCTATAGACCAGATATTCCCGTCGCTGCTCTGCTTCCAGCGGAATGACTGGCCGCATCTCAGTACAGTAGATATCCTCAGTTCCTGTCACTGTTAGCAACATCCCCGTCATTTCTGTCGACCTACTCTAGGATCTAGTAGTAGCTTTTTCCACGATAAACTCATATTGTTCCCCCTGAAAATACAACTTATTTCACGTTGTCGTTATTAACGGTCTCGTCTACGCGTAAATTGGCGTTGGGTGCGGCGAAAAATTGACCTCCGAACACGCGTCATATGTGCCTAGATAGGTCACTAAACGTGTTTCGACTACAGCTTGACCGCATATCCCCATTTCCAGCTGTATAAGGGTATTGTCGCTGGGCAATACCTTGTTATTTGTATGTGCTCACCTGTTATTTTGTACGTCTCAGCTGACCCATGGACAGATTCACCATTCGCGCCTTCCGCTATAGACCCTTGTGGCCAGTTCCCCGAAAAGGTATCATGAACGCTCATTTCATTCGGGGGGACAAGCTGCTCGATGAGGAAGGGAATGTTCTATTCGATGCCAACGACTTCAGCGACAGCTCCAGTATTGTTGGCGCCGAAGATACCCGAATTCCCTCCAGTCCGAGGAAGCGAGAGAGCTCGCCAAAAGCCCTTCCTGTAAAGATCCCCGAGCTGCGGAGGAGCCCATTAAAACAGTCGCAGGTGGCCCAGAACCTCCCGTCTAGTCCAATAGGCAGTTTTACTTCGGAGGAAGAACGTCAATTGGACTTCCAAGTGCCGAAACAAGTTGAAAATGTTACTGCCAATATGCCAACAGAGCTGGGCCCGCCTAGCTCTAAACGATTGACGCAGCTACCAAAAGAGAACGATCCTCTCTTGGCGCTATTTTCATCCACAGTTGATCCTAGTCCGAGGAAGAAGCGCAAGAGCGGACCGGAAGAGATCAAGGAACCCGCCTCTACGGATACGTTCGCTACCTCGCCTCCTATTCCTACAGCTCAGAGGTCCAGGTCCATTCCAGCTCAATCTCAACCGTTTACGTTGTCACCACTCCAGCATCGCCCAACAACGGCGCTGGGGATCCCTAAACGCCAGTCTGCTGTAGATGCTCAGTCAAGGATTTATCAACTTCGTATGCTCAGTTCGCTCTCTGACAATGATGTGAACCAGAAGGCTCAATACTCCAACGAACTGCCTGAGTTGGACCCGATGCTAACACGAAGTGCCAAATGCCTGAATGAGCTAGATCCCATGGCATCGCGAAAAATTAGCGATACCCCAATTGATTTCAAGGGCCAGTTTGTGTCGGCCGCAAATGCTAAACCATTGGATCATCCGCCGATGGCTGCTCTTGATTCAGCTACCACGGTTACGAGAGACAAGAAAAACCCTGTGGACATGCTCAAGAAGGAAAACTCCAAGCCTAGAAAGCAAAGAGCAAAACAGCTACCCGACCCGATCCAACAGGCTGTCCTCGACTACCAAGACAAGGTCTTTGGTAAACATTCTATCGAGGAGGACGAGAAACCAATGACAAAAGGCAGCGATAATGTCATCGCCTCTGTATTTCTCTCCCCAGAGCAACGCCATGTTATGGACCTCGTTGTCAATGGAAAAAATAATGTCTTCTTCACTGGAGCAGCGGGTACTGGCAAATCTGTGCTGCTTCGACACATCATTAAAGCCTTGAGAGAAAAGCATGAGTCTGATACTCCTCGTGCTGTCACAGAGGCAGCTAATACGGGCCGTAAAGTCACCAGAGTGGCTGTAACAGCATCTACTGGCCTCGCTGCTTGCAACATTGGCGGAGTGACGCTGCACAGTTTTGCTGGCATTGGCTTGGGAAAAGAAGACGTTGAAACGCTGATCAAGAAGATTCGGCGGAATAGAAAGATCGCAAACCGTTGGAAGCAGGTGAAGGCGCTTATTATTGATGAGATTTCTATGGTCAATGGAGAGCTCTTTGATAAGCTCGATGAAATAGGGCGAGCTATTCGGAAGCGAAAAGACAAGCCTTTTGGTGGAATGCAGATTGTGGTTACGGGCGATTTCTACCAGCTTCCGCCAGTCCCTGAAGCAGAGCAGACTGTCTCGTTCATTTTCGAGTCCCGGGCATGGAAAGAATCTCTCACTCACGCAGTTGAGCTCAAGCAAGTTTTTCGACAAAAGGATGATAGACTCAGCTCGGCCCTAAACCAAATGAGAAAGGGAGTTGTAAACGAAGATGTCATGAGCCTGTTCAGAAAGCATTGCCAACGCCCGTTAGCTACTCCAGAAGGTATCTCTGCAACAGAGCTGTATCCTCGCAAGGCTGATGTAGAAGTCTCCAACCAAGCGCGCCTTCGACAGCTATCTGGTAAGAGCTACGACTACGAGTGTGAAGACTGGAACGATGGCTCTTACGCTGGGAAAAAGGCGAATCTTGATAACCTCATGTGCGTTCCAAAACTTTCACTAAAGGTCGGAGCACAGGTAATGATGATTAAAAACATTGACGAAACCCTGGTTAATGGAACCATTGGCACTGTGGTGGGATTCATGAGCGAATCATCTTTTAATCTCGTCCATACAAGACATCTTGACCAGATGGACGTTGCCGCGGCTACGGAGGTTGTCAATAACATCAACGCCAAGATCAATAATGTATCTCAGATCAACCAGGAAGAAATGGACGAGATATACGGGCCTCGCAAAGGTGGAAGCGAGGTTTCAAATGCGCTTCGTCGGAAATATGCCACGATTGATAAAATCAAAGCGGACAGCCAGTTCGTAGGGAAAGTGTACCCGTTGGTCCGATACAGCATGCCCAATGGTACATTTAGGACCCAGCTTGCACAGCCAGAAACCTGGAAGATAGAAGACTATGATGGCAAAGTTGTGGCCCAGCGTACACAGGTTCCATTGATCCTCGCTTGGGCCATTTCAATTCACAAAGCACAGGGTCAAACGCTTCCCCATGTGAAGGTGGATCTTAGTAAGGTCTTTGAAAAAGGGCAGAGCTATGTCGCTCTGAGCCGAGCAACAAATTTGGACGGTCTTCAGGTGCTTGGATTCTCTGCCTCAAAAGTTCGAGTAGATAATAAGGTCATTGAGTTTTATGACTCCTTGAAAGAAATATCTACGGATGGCAAGCTCATTGATAAAGAAGAGGAGCCCCAGCGAAGGAGACAAACCAAGGATGAGATCCGAGCACAGAAAAATGGGAATACAATCTTTAGTGCCTGGGGTATAGAGAAACCTGAAGACCACCCTAGAGAGCCTACTCCAGCCGAAGAAACTGAATCCGATCACGAAGAGATAGTTGATGCTATTGATGTTCACCAACACCGTTCAATGACATCGTCTTTCGATATTGACTTTGATACCCTCGCCGCTATGCAAGAGCACACCACAGAGCTCGGCGCTCAAAATCTTTAGAGCAATTTTATTTATTTATTTTATGCAGTTAAAGTACTTGGACCTCCCTATCAATTCATTACTCTCTCGCATTTCATTCGTTGCCTAAGATCTACTGTGTAGGAGAAGGATTGGCGCCGATGGCCCACCCAAGACCACTGACTAAAAGATTGGAAATCTGGTCTCGGCGTCTTTCTTGATTTTGGTGATTGAGCGGCGGAGAGGACTCCTTGGATCCAACTGGAGAAGGTGTGAGTGAGAGCCTCTTGACCTCCTTCGTCTCAGTGCGCCTGTCAGAAGAGTCGCTGAGGAGGGCTTCTACTTTTCTCCAGGCCGAAAGTACAGCTGCAATGTTCTCCTTGGGGCAAATATCGAGAGCGTGAGACAGGATCAAAGATTGGTCTGCAAGCACCTTGCGCGAAGTAGAAGTCCATGCTGGAGAAATGTATTTACCCACCTGGTAGCAAGCCGTCCACGCGACAAGCGAGTTCTTCAGGGTAGCCAGCGCAGGCACGCAGTATTTGTATGCAGTGACAAAGTCATCGTTAACCAATGCGGATTCTGCACACATGGCACGAACTCGGATCTCTACATTGTCAACTGTAGTATAGCTTGGTTCATAATCGCCGGTGAGGCCGTAGTACAGTTGCTGTGCCATTTCAACAAGTTCGTTAAGCTGCTTGTATCCTTTTGGATTCATCTCAAGTACTCGGTGGACAATGTCAAGAGGATCACCATGAAGCTTGATGTCCTTTGGTTTCAGCGGTACGCCGGGAGTCAGTGTCAGCGAGAAGCTAGAGAGGCTATCAGTGGCATCCAACAGGGCGCGGGCCTGGTCAGCTTTAAGAGACAGCGGTTCAGAGAGAAGGTCGAGACACTGCTGCGCGTGCTTCATGCTTCCCCGCGCCTTATTTCCATTGGTTGCTTTGTCAAAGTAGTCATTGAACTCCTCGAGAACGATCTCCTCATACTCTGAACCTGATGGAATGTTAAAGCTCTGTTTGACGAAGTCGAAGCCAGCTGATTTGAGGGCGCTCCTGAGCACACTGGCCAGAACCTTGCTTCGGTCAGCCTTTCGGCAAATATGCGCAAGCAGGAACTCGATATTACCGTAACGTGTATCCCACCCTTCAGTAGACAAAGTGACGTACTGCTGTATCAGGTGGAATTGGCTATCTGCCGAACCGAAAAGCGAAATTTTGGTCAGCTGAGGCAGCGACAGTGTTGGAAGAAGCGCGATTGCTTGGATAAATTTGGAAAACACCTCCAGCGATTCTTTTGTTAATTCACTAAGGGGGCTGGCAAGCAGGGTGTCGAAGGAATCCAGATCGGACTCAGCAACAGAGTCCAAGGGAGAGGCCCCTTTATTGACTGCCTTTTTCTGCAATGCAAGGTTAATGCGATTCAGGTTCTGTTTGGAACTCTCATCCGCACCAGAGCAGTTATAGCATGCGGCCAAAATAGGTCTCAAGATTTTAACATCCTGGCCCTCTTCAAGCTTAACATTCCGCGAGATTGGCTGCAGCAAATCCAACTCAGCGCTTTTACTGCCAATCCATTGGCTCACTGCTGAATATGATCCGATGTATGCTGCGTATGGAAGAACAAGCGTTTCAAAGTCCCTTGCTATGGTTAGAGGCTTGGAGCCTGCAAGAAGCGTATTGACATTCTCGACAGGATCCAACCTCTCCAGCTGTTCAATTGTCAGCTCCGACCTGCTAGGATTGTCTTCGTTGTGCAGGCGGAACTTTGCAACTACGCTGGCGGTTCCTTCGAACCATTCGGCCAACTCTTTGGGGGTGTCTTTGCGATCCATTACAGAATCGTCAAAGTTCCCACAGAACCTGTCGACAAGCCGAGTTCGAATTTTGACCCATTTTGCGTAGATTGACTCCTGGGACTCGTTCTCCTTGCGCGTCCACCCTAAGCTGGTCGTTCTTTCTGTGATGAACTGTTTAATGGCCCCAGCCCGTGAATCAATCTCTGCCTGAGGGTAGGAGCTAGTGAGATCATCCTCGCTAGAGTCGTTAGATTCGGACAGAAGCACCCAGTCGTTCAGGGTCTCCTCTTGTGCCCACAAATCGTGGACGAACCCTGCATCAAGTGACTTGCATTCTGGGAAGAGTGCCAGGGATATACTCAGAGCCGAAATGGCAGAGTAGACGTCACCTTCGAGGAATAGGTCTTTATTGTTGGTTACAACGGACGCAAACTTGGCGACGTCGCCTTGAGAGGCCGCCTTTGTCGCTTCTATCAGGTCCATTCCTGCTTCCAAGCGTCTAGAGTCAAGGGCGTGTGATGATGTGTTAGGTTTTTGTTATTTTACCAGATGATAGCGCTATATATATTAATTGGAGTAAGAATGCCAATATATATACTACCGTACCTTAAAAGAGCTGGTGAGATTGTGTGTTATAGCCATGCTAGTATACGTTCGACACAGTCCATGTATCATAAATTACCAAGTATTTTATTATACAACTCGGGTCTGTGGTTGTTAGCGATCCCGATAGGCACGATCCGCCAGGACCAGCCAGCGAAATCGAACTAAAGAGTCCCCAAACACAAATCAATTACCGAAGAAATTTATTATTCAAACTAACCAATTGCACTTATTTCTCGCAAAATGGCCACAAAAATCCTGGCCCGGGGTAGATTTGGTTCGTTCGTTCGTTCGTTAATTATAAAAGGGTAGATTTGGTGAATTAGAAAAGTGTTGGGTGGGTGCAATACCCGCAAAATGAAATTTCCAAATCAACGACTACGCATATCAATGGACGAGGAGAGCATCATCAGAGACCGAGTGGCGACCTCGGAGGTTGCATACAAGCGGGTTTTGAAGATATGCCAGACTGTGTCACAGGGAGGAAGCAAAGAGGAGATAGCGGGCCGGATCGAGTCCGAGTTTCGTAATTTTGAGGTTATGTTAGAGAAGCTGCAACTCCAGCTCGACATGAACAGCCGCGAAATGGAGTACTACGAGTCGGAGAAACAACAGAGCGAAAGTCAGATCGCGTCTCTACTGAGTAAGACCAACATTCTGCAAGAGCAGCTCAAGCAGGCGCAGAAATTACGGCATCAGAAGGAGGAGTACAGCAATTTTGTCGACAGCATGATGCGGGCGAAGAAGGTGTTTGTTACAGAAGGGGACACCAAGGTGCCCATCATTGCTTTGCTCAATTGCTCTCGGGTGGACGACATTCGTGAGAATGAGTCGACCGCAGAGGAGATTGAGTCTCTGGAGCAACAGCGCACAGCGCTGATTGAGCAGTGGACTGAGCGGAAATCGAAGTTCGCTGGTATCGTCAAGTCAATCCACGAGTTCCGCGACGAGGTTATGGGCGTCAGTCAGGAGCCGGAAGAAGGGGACCGCGAAGGCGACCGCGAAGGCGACCATGAGACAGGCGATGATGATACAGAGATGGAGCCTGAAACAAAGACGGTTGATGAAGATGGCGATGCGGTTATGCGGTAACTGGAGACCTAACACAACTGAGAAGTAACATATAAGGGGCAGGGTTGCTGGTCTGGCAACCGTCAGAGCGAATCATTTGAGCCGCGAAAATGGGCCAGCAGCAATCGAGGCCACGACACCCCACCCCGTTCTGGGATGCCCAGATCAAGGAGTTCCAGGACAGTATCATCTATAATGAATATGGGCTCCCCATCCAGATACCGTTCCACTCGCCGCCCAATAAGGACACTTCGATTGAAAAGCTCGAGGCGGAGCTTAAGCGATGGAAGCAGTCTTTGGCACGTGAGCGGGGCATTATGGCCCAATTGCGCCCGGGGGACCCTGATTACCAGTTTACCAGTGACTGGTTGACTATCTGCTTGGACGAAGTGGAGAAGTTCACCCGGTACGTTGCCGAAGCTAAGGGTGAATCCTGGCGTAAGTGATCTGTCACCTGACTCTCTCTACTTTTCCTTTCGTATGTTTACTTTGTATGCCCAATATATTCTATATTTCTTATTCTAATTCTGTCATGCGACTGGTATTTATTTCACATACAGCATGACTGCACAAATGTCATTGATAGCTGTGCCACGTGACTACGGTAAAGGCTGCTCCTCAGAAGCGTTGTATGAATGAATGAATAAATCGATTAGAGTCTCTGCATACTCTAAGGAAGCGTTGTAATTCTTCAATCCACTTCGGCATCCCGAGCTGGTCAGATCAGTGTTGTTGCTACTGGTTTGGCAATACGGTTCAAAATGCAGCAGTACCGTTGACCGTTAGGGTGGATTGTCGCTAAGCCGTTAAAAGTGCGTCACAATGAACGTTGCATGAAAATTGACCGTTAGAACAGCCATCTACGGCAGCTTCCGGCAGCATGTAATAATATCATACCCGCTATTGCCGTCGCATATATGCAATAGAAGACGCGTCGCGTAGATTACGCGTTTTTTATTTTCGCGTTTGATTGGTCACAAGACCTGCCTTGTTCCGACTTGTAACCAACTACGAATGACAGAGTAATTCGACTTGTCGAATAGCTTCATATTTCGCTTAGACAGTCGGGAATATTTAAAAGGGGATTCCCCTCCAGGGGGTCCTCGACTATAATGATTGAGCCTTATAGGAATACAACTGATATCAGGTTGAGGCAAATAATGAGACAGCGAAATCAGATTGCCCGCGAAATGTGCCGCCTGCAGAAAGGCTCGGCAACAGGGTGTAGCCTATCAGAACAGTATGCTTTGGGGCTAGAATACATGATACTCCAAGAGCGCGATGCATCTTTACGAAAGCGCGAGGTTGCACTACATCTTAGCCGACGGTGCATTAGAAAAGGCGTCCCGTGACTTGCTCTCTGTTGTACAACTCGCGTATTTGGATGACGATATCTCAGTCAAAAAGCTGTTAAGGCGGGCGGGGCGGATTGCGGTGCCCCTTGATTGGCCAGAACTCCGGGAGCTGCGTAAACCATCATGCAAAAAAAAAGTCGCAACCCTGCGCAAGAGGCAATATTCCAACCAGAGCAATTGGCCCCTCATCACCATCGGTCGAGAGAGGGTTGAATGGAGTATAGAATGAAATGCCGGGGTCTTCCAATGTAGTTTCTATATTTAACAACGATCGGTGTTTTAAATCCAGGGGGGTGTAATTCTTTACGGCGATGAGCGTTGGAATGTGTGGCTGAGCCGCAGGTGGATGCTTGGTATAGCGCGCAGATGCAGCTCTAGGCTTAGGTCGGGGCTGAATACAACTTTATTCATAGAGTGGACGCATCCTGCGGAGCCTATTGACGTACAGAAGCATGGCAGCGGGTGATTTCTGTGCAGGGCTGAAGAGAGAGAGAGAGAAAAAAAATAAAACAGAATCAATTCTTACCTGGAGTATATAAGACCCACCTCCTCCCCCTTTTGAATCTATTTCCAATAATCGCTCTGCAATTACCTCCTTAGGGGACACTATACCTGGTCACTTAGACTACCCTCCAACAGAACTCCCGCTCGGCATACAATTGATCCCTAGCCATGTTCTTCTTTCAGTCCGGCAAGCAGAAGCTTGCAAAGAAGCAGTCCGAGCTCCAGCAGATCCGGCTACAAATGTCGCAGCTTGACAGCTCCTCCGAGGATTACCAGCGTCTGCGGCAAAAGTCCCGAGAGGTGGAGCGTCAAGTTGAGAACCTGATCCGCACTACCAAGCACTAACAATTTACGACCGCCACGCTACTAACGACTGATGATTAATATATTAACCTGTACATTTACCGCACACCGCAACGAATGTGCAGTGCCGAAACGCTAATAACATTACCCTTGCGCTAAAATGGGAGACACGCCTTACGTCCATTGAGGAGTACTATTATGAGGAGAGATGAGTCAGATAGAGTACATGAGTGATAAGAGAAATATGCGTATTGAGTAAAATACTAATGCATTAAGCAAAGAGCTTCTGGCCGATGATAGTAGTACGGTCGGGATTAGTAGGCGTGGACTCTGGGGAGGAAGCCAAAGAGTGACGGCGGTTCTGCTGCGGGAATCGGAAGTTGATTGGCGAGAGGCATGCGTTAGAGATACAATTCGTAAGCGTCGTAAAAGTCGTGTAGGTGGAGGGCCTGGTAGAGTATTTCATGGTTCGTCGGAACTTGTGGAGCTCTCGTTCGCAGGTGCGCCGGTGAGAGGAATCGTTCATCTCAACGTAGCGCTGCGGCACACAACGGTCGTAAAACTTCTCAAAAAAGTGCGAGTACCCGCCCTGCAGAATTACAATGTCTGGATAGTACAGCTCGGGGTATCGTGACATGTTGAGCTGACGGTCGCAGTTCCGCAGGTGCTGGGCCATACGAGGGCCACGGTGTGCCGAGTACTCACAGTGGAAGATGACCAGCGTCTTGCCCTTGCGGACGTTGGAGAGGAGATACTCCTCGAGCCGGTCCTTGCTGTTGATGTTCACGGCGCCGTCAATGTGGCCGCCCTTGTACTCGTACTCGAACCGGCAATCGATGAGCTCGACCGACTCGTAAATGTCCTTGCAGACGCCGTCGAGAATGTCGCAGAGCGTGTCCCGGCCGATTCGGCGGAACGCGTCCTCCTTGACGCTGAACGAGTTGATCCCCAGCGGGCAGCGGTCGCTGGCGCTCTGGGGAGGCGTCGTTGCACACGAGACAGGCGCGGTAATGTTGATTTTGGGCGTGTGCACGGCGTTTTCCATGACCACGTCGTCCGGATGCTGGAACATGGACTGGGTGCGCCGGAAGATGCTGGGGCGGTCCTGAGAGGGAGAAAGGTCCGGCTTTGTCTCGAGCATAAAGGAAGCCATGCTTGAGAGGCTGGTCTGGTGTCGCTTAGGCTTGCAGATGGACTTAGCAGCGCAGAGCGAGATGCAAGTTTTCAGGGGTAGGGGGGATTCGTCCGTGTCGGTGTCTGACATGCAGTTTTCGTCGTCGTCATTACAGGAATTAGGGGTCGACAATGCGGAGAGGGCATTTGACGTAGAAGGGGTCGTAAAGGAATGCGATGCAAAAAGTGCTCTCCGTGGAGTTGGCACAGCGGGGCTAAAATAGTTAGGACCGTCCATTTCTTCGCATGGAGAAGCGGCTTACGTTGATGCAATGTAGAAGTTCTGGGACATGTCGGCTGCTAAGGACGCAGTAGGACTGACAATGTCCTTCTTGGTTTGCAGGTTTGGCACGGGGAAGAGGCAGTTTTTCTTCTTGAGCCGCTTAGACTTGGCGGAGAGCTGATCTTCGGGCAGGAAAGACGGAGACGAGTCAACGTCCATGCCATTGCTGCGTTTGTCAGTTAGGGGGCTGGGGTCGAAGGACAGGGACGGGTTAGAAGCATGTTCAATCGCTCCGTCGGGCATGATATACACGTATAGCAACGCAAGTCACTGTACTTTCTATACTATTAAGGCACAGGCACCAAATCGTTCGCGAAAGCAAGTCTATATCATTCAAAGTATAGAGAGGTAGTTTGGTACGGTGGGGGGAGAGGTCTTGCTTGATGGACAAGGCACTCAATGGATTAGGAACCCAAAGAATTGAAGGGATTAGAAGGGAATTACAAATTAAAGGTGAGAGAGGGAAGTGAAAAAAATATTGGACGGATTTGCTGGTGATTAAATAAAAAGATTCCGGTCGCTCTGTCGTCGGGGTAATGAGATACAGCTATAATGAGGTTGATGACGAAAAAAGTAATCCAGCAGTTTGTGTGTAAACTAACAGCATAATGCATGGGAAGGAAATAACCGTATGTGGCTCTCTAATTTTTTTTTTTTTGGCGGTGTTTATGTTTCTACACCCGGCTGAACTTTTCTTTTCAAATAAATAAAATAGGTCTCTTATTTTGATAATCTACACCAAATACTAGATCTTATTTACAATAGATGCTCACAAGGCCATGGGTTGAAAGAGCTCTTTTTGGGTCCCTTATTCCATAGTAAGCGAGTATACACACGGCCTCTTGTGTTTGTATCATCTTCATGCGATCATCGGTACCCGCTACAGTGTTTCCTCTGGCCTTTTCCCTATTTTGACCGCGTCGATCTTTCGTCAGCTGGTGTGACATATATACAACGATGAAAGTCTGGGGCCAAAAGACCAGATAAAGGGAACATTCGATATTTGTTTGTATAGATCTATTCACTATAAACAACTACAAACTGCCTATTATAGTCAGATCGAGGCTTCCATTCCTACTGCCAGGGCGCCTGGCCGTGTTTGATTCTTCTTCTCAACGGGCTTGCACCCGATAATTCTTTTTTGGGCTGTATTTATTTTTCACTGGTATCCCCTGGTTGTTAGGGGAATAATAATTACAAGATCTTAACTTGATCGGCCCTATATCTATACACCATATCTTGGGTCTGTCTGAGAGAGGCAGCACCTGCTCCGGAATATTACGTAGGGAACCACAAAGTGCAAAACAAATGGCCCATAGACATATGAAACTGTTACTTTTTCCGTCAATGTCTTGCGTTCGCGTTATTTACTTTCTGCCTAATCGGGTATGTGGTAAACACCGACGCGTCGGCGTGCTCGTGCGCTCAATGGTAACTGTCTCTCAGGAACCTCGGGCTCACCCACCTCACAATCGCCCCTGATGCGTCGTATCCGCGTGGGATTTGGGGCACTCCCATGGCTCAGGGAGAATGAACGCTTCATTCCTCTCCGCACTTTGGCTGTATTCTTGCTGTCAAAATAAATACGTAACTACAGATGTCATAGTGTTCGAATCGATGGTACTCCGTATATATATACGCCTTGAGTTTTCCAGCCACCGCGAATGTGGGCCCCCAATCCCCCGTAGTGCAACTCAATGTGGGTAGACTCGCCCTCTACGTGTATTGCCTTGTTGCTTGCCGTACAAACACAAAACGCACTGTACATCTCCTCCTTTTAACGCTGTCTATGCGAACGCTTCTTTTTTCTACTCTCCTCCATCCTCCGCTCTGCGGAGCGCCCGTAGTGGACCCAGCAGGTTGCTAGGCTGAGCCAGCTGCTTCATGCAAATATATGCAAACCAGCAGTGAGTACATGTCAAAAGCAGTTAAATTTTATCCAACGGTGTTGCCGCTCAGGGGTTCACCCCAGCGTTATCTCTGCCTATGTTTTGTTAATCATTACTACTGGCAGTACACACCCTTGGTCGCGATTCGCAGTCGCTTGCGGCCAAGCGCTTTGCTTACTGCGCCTGTACGCCGCTGGCTAGCGTAGCATGCCCTCCTCATCCGTGAGGTGGTGGCGCACCGGTCAGCAGGCTCAGGCACAGAAGCATATACCGCAATACATGGAGCACTGTAGCCAACCTACTACTATGGCGTGGAAAATTTTTTTCTGTCGGCTAACGTCCATTACCCGAAACACACTTATAAATACATGAGCATGTCTCCTCCATCTCCATGGAGATGAATCTCCAATTGACTCTTTTTTTAAATCTAGTTTGATTGGCTATGGCTGCCGTCGGCTGCTACAGCCCTGGCAGTACGTAGTAGCCCTGTTAGTCCAGGATAGTACCGCGTGAGGCTAGGATATATGGTATAATATTATTTACGAGATCGCGATTGCGAACAAAAAGCGTTGAACCCCTGCAAACTGAAATTAAGATATATTGCAGCCGGCAAAAAGCTCAGGGTCTGGCCGAATCGAATCGGTAAACCACTGTTTTTCAAAATATCGTGGTGTACGTGTACCGTGTTTGACTTGAAGCACCGTCGACAGTTAGGTGGGAGGCGAGGCACCCCACCAACCGTTGGACCCCTTAATACCGGTAGTAACCTATAGTATATACAGTACAGAATATCAATAGCCCGTTGAGATTATATGTAGGGTCTTCAAACAACGGTGTGCCCAGGTTGGGCCACCGTCAAAGCGTATAGATCAACCAGAGGTAGCCCGCAGTTTGATCAGAGCGAGCACTCGCAGTAGCGGAGTTTCGTTTACAAAGGATTGTGTGTGCATTGCAGGGTCCATCGAGCCTTTTGGGGGCGCTGTTTGGGTGCAAGTGTACTTTGCTGCGTGGCACAAGCAGTGCGTGGTACCCTTGCCGGTGGGTGTGCATAGTGTTTGGGCAGTTTGTGACTACACAACCGATATCCGGAGGCCGCCAACCACTCGGGTGAGGGGCGAGTTGAAACTGGTTGTAGTCATGTTCATGAAACCGAGCGGCAACGCACGTAGAATAATTTTGTTATAGCCGATTCAATTTCTCGATCTATTCGAATATCAGACAAGATTTGAGGCGTATCTCGAATTAGGCGAGCCTCATGTAGATGACACTAATTAATGCAAGGTGTGCTCATAGTGGCCCCCATTATTATCAGCACTACAGCAATCGTTCTCAATACTCCCATGCGGCTACATTGAATTTATACTAATCTGTACACCATTTATCCTCTTTAAATGGGATTCTGCGATGCGTCATATCATTGAGAGTGCCGAATGAGGCGTGATTGCATATGACCAACCGTGACCGGTAAACATGATGCCATAAATCAAGTAACCCTAGCGACTATCCCAGAACAAGGGCTGCCGACCAGCCTAAATGGGGCCCAATTGGAGAACAGGAATTGGCGAGCCGTCAATTGTCCAATTGTGTAGCTCCAATTGTGTAGCTCCATTTATAGTCGCATCAACTGAGTATCATTAAGTTAGGTCTATACATATGTTACAACAACACCTCCATCTCATTCAAAAGGTAATCCAATGAGAAGCTCTCCTGGAGAAGTTCGTCTAGTCGGTTGTAATGTCTCTCGGAGTACGGGCGCAGCGCTTCAATGAGCTTCATGATTCCCGGAACCTTGAGAATCTCTTCTGTTGGATGCGCCTCGAGAATGGCGTAGAGAACAGATTGTGCAACCTCGCTAGTTCGAGCTGTGGTGTTCCAGTCACGCACTCGCTCCAACAACCGCTTGATCTTATCCATCTCTATTAGCTTCATCACGGCTATGACCTCTTGTTGGCCCTCTTTGATAAGCTCTTTGAATAGATTGTATAGCTTAAACGGCTGGTCGAGCTCCATCGCCACAAGAATGGCATTTTTCCAGTCCTTCTTTCGTACCAGATTGTCCAGCTTTTGCTCCTGCTCAATCTGATGTGCCTGGCGCTCCTCCGCTTCTTGCTGGACCTCCTCTGTAATATCGGACCACACAGTAATGACCGAGTCGCCGCCACCGGACACAAACTCATCGTCACTGTGCTCCTTCATAGCCAAAGACCAGACCTTGTCTTCGTGGTTGTCAAGCGTAGTATTACACTCGCCTGTCTTCGCATCCCATACCTTCACCAGGCCGTCGCCGCCAGCGCTGACAATCTGCTGGCCCTGGCTAATCCATCCAACCTTGAGGACACTGTTGGAGTGGCCCTCGAAAGTTCGCACACACGTGTAGTCATTCAGGTTCCATAGCTTGACAGTCTTATCACCAGAAGCCGTAGCGATCATTTTGTCGTAAGGGTTGAACCGCACACTCCACACACCTCGCTTGTGACCCCGAAGAATGCCTACAACCTCACCGCTATCAATGTCCCAGATCTTGACCGTCCGATCCTGCGACGCCGTAGCAAAGTACTTGTTGTCCGGAGATATGTCAATGGCGTTGATGTCCTTGTCATGGGCAATCTTAGTATACACGTCGGTTCCGGTCTTGACGTCCCACCGCTTGACAGTTCGGTCCTGGGCACCGGAGATGATAAAGTCAGGGACGTTGCTCTTTTCGCTCCTTGGAGGAGCCCGAGGCAGCGCCACAGCGCCAATGGCAGCGGTATGCCCTCTGAAAGTCGCAAATGAGCTCGGCGCAACCGGAGTGCCCTCGAGGTTCCACAGCTTGACAAGCTTGTCCTTGCCTGCAGTTGCGAGCCAGTTGCCGTCGATCGACCGGTCAATGGCAATGACGATGTTCTCGTGCCCGGCAAGCTCCTCAAAGTCGAGCATGTTGTCCAGCGAAATGATTCTTACCCGCGGGCTGTTGGTCGCAATTGCCAGCCGGTCACCGTTGACAAAGCAGCAGTCAATGATCTCGCCATGCATACCTGATATTCGCCGTTTGAGCGCAAGGTCTGTGTCGAGTTGGAGAATCGTCTGATCGTTGAGAATGCTAAACAGCGTATCGCTCGACTTGTCGTGAATGATATCTACTATGCGAATTTCCTCTTCCTCAGGATCTGCCACCTCTGCCTCTAGCTTCTGCTCTCCAACCATTTCACCCGTCTCTCTGCTCCACAGTTTCACTCTGCCGTCGTGCCCGCCAGTGTAGATAACGTCGTCCGTCAGGAACCCGACTGTCTCGAGCACCTCCATAACAGGAATCGTGTTCACAAGCTTTCTAGATGCCGTGTTCCATACGGAAACAACCCGGTCTCTGCCACCACTAATGAGATACTTGCCGTCCTGCGTAAAGTCCAGGCCCCGCACAATGCTCACGTGAGAGTCGAGAACCGCTACGCACTTGCTCTTGACAAGGTCCCAGACGCGCACTTTGTTATCCTCGGACCCGGAAGCCAGTCTCCAGTCGCGGGTCCCACTTACGCCATAGAACTTGAGGGCGCTGATAATACTGGCATGGCCACGGAAGTTGTGGGTCACAAAACCACCCTTGAGGTCCCAGACTTTTACAGCGCCCTCCGCGCCACCGGTAGCGACCAGGGTCGACGTGGGATCAATTGTTGTAATAAGAACGGGCGACTCGTGCGCTTTGACGCTTTTTGTAATTCTGTACTTTCCGTCCGCCTCGAGCTCGATAATACGCATGAGAAGCGAACTCGAGCACACTACGAGGTACTTTCCGTCCGGAGAGATCTCCAGGGCGGTCACGCGCTCGCCGTCGCCCTCAATCTTGGCTATCTGTTCGCCCGATGCGAGATCAGTGATAACGACTTCGTCGTTAAAGCTGGTGGCGAGGGTCTTGCCATCAGCCGCCAGCGATACATCGCCGCCGTTGTAGAATGGCTCTACGGACCTCGACTTGAAAGACGTCTTGAGCATCCTATTTGAAGTCGATTTTACTTGAATGATTTAAATTTTTTTATCTGAAATTTTCTGTTTTCAGCGCGGGCAGAGAACCCAACCTCCCAAAAAAACCATCACCAACCGCTCCCCCATACAAACCGCGACGACACATAAAAAAGCATGATAACCAAGCGGCTGGCGAGGTTTGCGCTGGGCCCTTCGTTTTTGGAGAGCCTGGAGGATGGAGCATCTGGGAAGGAGGAGCTGCAGGCTATGTGGGAGAACCGGGACAAGATGGAACGCATTATGCGCGCTGAGGAGCAGGTGCTGAGCTTTGTGGGGCTGGGGTCGACGTCCCGGCGGCGCGGCATGCGGCGGTCGCAGTCCCAGGGATCGTTCGACGACTTTTTAGATGTCGAATTGGAGGCGGACGACGACGACGACGATGAAGAGGACCTGTCGCGGTATCCGCATTGCCCGCACTGCGACCAGCACCACCCCGTCGATGGCGACGACGATTACTGCGAGCAAGACGGAATTATGGGCTTGGACAATGAAGAGTACGGGGCGTTTTTGCTTACTTCTGCGGCGCACGTGGCGAATTTCGTCGTGCAATGGCCGTTTTCCATCATGTCGATGCGGCTGGCGGCGATTAAAGGACACTCGACAAGCTACCTCGACAGCTTTGCGAGCACGTTTTTGCACAAACCAGTTTCTCTGGCCAATTTCTTTGCCGGAATGCCTGCGTCTATTGCCTACGAGTCTATTTCCTTCGGCGTCGACGCCATGGCAATGGTGTGGTATGACGCGTACCAGGAGATGCGGGAACAGGATGCGAGGAACCGAATAGAGCTGATGGTGCATTCGTTTACGCGGTCTATGATGGAGAACGGCGTGACGGACTTTGACCCGGAGGAATTCAACCATCTGATGGAGCTCGAAGAGGAGCGGAACCAGCAGAGCCTCGAGGACATACGATCCAAGCTCAAGAGGGGCGACGAGAGGAAGTTCCGGTTTGCTGTTGGCCTGCTTAACCAGGTGGTGCTTTTCCCCTTTACCCGTTTGCAGTACTTGCAGTGCCTGGGTCTCCTTCCGGCGGCCCAGTTTCTGCCAACATTGGCGGACTATGCAGACATGTTTTCGGTTGGCTACTGGAAGATTAACTGGGCAATTTTCCTGGCAACTAGCTTGATGCGATATATTAAGACTTTGTTCCAGGAGCTGGCGATGTCCTCGTTTGGGATCACCAGTAACCGCCAGCAGTCGGCGGAAGTAACCATGGTCACGACGTACCTGGGGGAAATGATGTCCACGACCCGGGCCGAGCTCAATCTATTTCCGCTAATGCCGTTTGTGTACCGAATCATTGCTCACCACTTTCAGCCGGCCAGCGAGAGTCTGGAGCTGTGCACGTACTTGGACATGAGCAACTGGCAGGGCCTGCTCAAGTCGTTTATTGTCGAGACGCTGGCATCCTGGTCTGTTTCTCAGGTCTACCACGGCGTAATGGTATGGTACACCGGCGCGAAGTAGCTCGAATACGGCGAGGCGATCTACTCTGCGTAGAGTAGATTAATAGATCGGATCGGCGCGTGCGGCTGAACATTGGACGAGGCGACCCCCTGAGAAAACGAAAATTTCAACGTTTGACATTTCGTTTTGGAAAAATAAACACAATGAAGTTTGTGGGCCAGCTCTCGATTATCTTTGTGGCGTTGTACTTTGTGCTCTCGTACGTGCACGAGAACATCCTGCCCAAGTTCTACGTGTTCGACCGAACGCGTCTGCAGGAGATTGGCCAGGAGGTCATCGCGGCTCACCCGGGAGCCAACTCCACGACCATCCTCAAGGGCGTCCACGCCCGGCTCACCGAGGAGTACCCGGGCTTTATTAACGAGTTCAACGAGGAGGACTGGGTCTTCAACAACGCGGGCAACGCCATGGGCTCGATGCTCGTCCTCCACGCGTCCATCTCCGAGTACCTCATCTTCTTCGGCACCGCCACTGGCACCGAGGGCCACACTGGCACTCACTTTGCGGACGACTACTTTTTGATTCTCGCCGGCCAGCAGACTGCCGCCCCGGCGCACGCCCGAGAGGCCGAGGTGTACAAGCCAGGCGACTCGCACCATCTGCCATGTGGCTACAACAAGCAGTACCAGATGGATCCCAACTCGTGGGCTCTTGAGCTTGCTCAGGGCTGGATCCCTACCATGCTTCCGTTCGGTCTGCTGGAGACGATCTTCTCGACTCTGGACGTTTGGTCCTGCGCCAAGACTATCAAGATCTCCGCTGTCAACACCGTCAAGAACCTCCTCAACGGCAAGATCTAATTGCTCTTAGCCCTCTCATTGCTCTATGGGTGTACATAATATTAGCAAGTTACAGTCCCTGTAACTGCGCTATTGACGAAATCTAATTCCCTGCGAGAGTATATAATCTTCCAACATTTCTACTTCTACCCCACTAAACCCCGCCTAGGCCCCTCGTAGCCCTACGAGCGTCAATACACCGTTTCGACATATGCGCTGTATGGGGGATCACTGCCCCTTACCTCCGCCGCAGGCGCTTTCGCCGCGTCGCAAGCGCTGGCGGTAAGGTTATACTGGATAGCAGATCTTAGGATGGTGGCTCCGAACAACTATGCCGTGCCCGTCGTCACCTTAATCTGTAATTGACCACTTGTATATTACCACTAGAACAGTGCGCCAATGGAACATGAATGGTCCCCCACCCCGCGCTACGGTTTCGTAACACAGAGCATAGAAGAGATAGTGGACGCTAGCATTGAAGTGATTCTGTGCTGCCCAGATGGCGAGAATTAAAATCAATTAAAACTAGCTAGGACGAAGGCAATTGACGTTAGATCATGATCGAGCTCCGCTGCTAGGAAAACTAAATATGTGTGCATTAATTAGCATACACGGTAACCGCTTTTAGAATTTGACCGAATGGGCCGAACAGGTCTTGAGCAACAAATTAGAACGCAGCCTCGTGCATTCTTCCCTCCCTCGGAGCGGTCCCATTACTGGCAACTGGAGTTTTGCCATATTTCTTCTTCACCCAATCTGTCCATGGCCAGTCGACAAAACGTTCAAAGTCATGGACCCAGAGATTGTCGTCAGACCATTTAAGCAACGGACCACCTGGCTTTCCGGGAGCAAAATATTGGTCGCTCAATATATGATGGTCGATATCACGAGAATATACCGCAGAGTTGAAGTTCCAAACAACGATTCTCATATCAACTTTATCTCTAAGAATCACAGTACTCGAATTGTACCTCTTTGTTATCCCAACATGGATATCCTCGATGGCTTGCTCCGTCTCGATGAGATGCTCCATAAGCCGTTCTCGCTGCTGCCTACTAAGTGACATTGGATCCCAAATCTTGCTCAGTCCCGTGCCATTTATGTATTCTCTGAGGATGATCCGGACTTCGCGATATTTGTGTTTTGGGTGGCCTTCGACGGGAAGCTTTGCTGTGTATGAGCCATAATATCTCGGAATTTCTTTGCCTTGCAAATTCTTCAAGAATTTATAGGCCTGAGCAGCATTGGAGTAATACATATCCGCATTTAAAGAATAGCTGGATGAATCCATTTCGAGTGGGTCAAAAGCCTCGGCAACAAGGTCAGTCCCTATGTCACTTCTATTGAAATCGGACAAATGAGCTGACGCAGCGGTGACCCGAGCCAGAAAGAGACGTTGGCGATTACATTTAGGCGGCACAATTTCTTCAAGTAGCTTAATATTTACCCGGCCAGTACCAATTTGGCCTGGAAGCGGAGGCTCCTCGAGAACTTCTGGTAGGACAATAGCTTCAACCGGGTCTTCGTCGGGCTTTAAGTGACGATAGATACCCCACTTTCCGTTTGCCACCTGTTTCAAGATGTTATGCTCCAACCTTTTCGTCTCTGCGTGGTCAGGAGGCACATGGGCCTGAAGCACCATCTCTTGGTTTAATGGGAACCATTTTCTCTTAATTCCGGCGCTCATATCTGGTAGGAACATGGCAGAGTATTCGTACAAATACTATAGGCTACTCACACACCTAATTCTTGAAGACAGGGAGAGTTGGTGATGCACGCAAGGTTTGAGTAACAATATATCCCTGTATCTGCTTGCCAACAGCGGAGCAACCCACTCGGGAAAGAGAATTGAGCCACATATAAACCTTAACTCTTGGCACATAGTAGAGAATGGTCAATTAGGAGTATGGATCGTCCAGACTTTGGAGGGAGGTACCTGGCTGCGGCCGTGGCTTCAGTGGAACGCTTCGCCGTTACCGCAATGAGGCGAGTGAGGGATGCTTCCTCGAGCCATTGGCTGTGTGCCGACCCTTGATTCTACCGTCTTCTTAGATGCTGAGTTCCTCCGCCGCAGGCACCTTCGCCAAACCTGCGAATTTCGTTACGGCGTAACAAATACTCCCAACACTCTTTCCGGGCCGTACTTGTGCTTCACATAGTGGGAGCAGTCCCTATGTAGAAGATGTACTGCTACATGTTACGTACTCACAAGCGAAGTTAATTGACAATTACAATTGTCAAGCTTGATGTATAAACCCGGTTCAATGTAGCTCAGGTAGTGACAGGGCTTAACGGAAGGCATTAAAAGATTGAAGGGTAGTTGGAGTTTGTGGGGTGAAGTCGCAAAGTCGGGGATTTTCGGGGCGCGCGCGGCTCCCACTGAGTGAAAAGCGACCGGAGGGCGTGCCCAGCGACCATCGGTCATGTCGCATCTAACAAAGTTGTGGGCGAATAACGACACGGCGGGTCTGCGAAGACTGGCGCAGGAGATCGAGGCCCAGGGCTCGTGGCGGGGGTACCTGACGCCGACCGAGCACGAGCTGTTCAAAGCGGCCCTCGAACAGCCCGGAACCTGGGATCGGCTGCTCAACGGCCAACTCGAGTGCTTCGTCGATCAGGGCTACGCCAATGGGTCTGTGTCCAGCCCGAGGGTCTCTGCGACCCCGCAGCCCGAGACTCCGCGCCCGGGCCAGGCGCTGAACGGCAATGGTGGCGAGAAAGTGCAGCTCGACTCTCTGACGGTCGCGTTCCGAATCAGGTACATGCTCTACGACAAGTCGGTCGGCGTCATGTTCATGACCCCCAGCGCGCCGCAGGAGTTCGACTACTCCATTCTGGAGGGCGAGGACAAGGAGGAAAAGGCGCCTGCCCCGGCGGTGCGCAAGGTTGACGACGACTACGACGATGACGACGAAGAGGAGGAAGAGGAGAAACCCGAGGAGACTAACGAAAATAATGACACGAATTCTAACGAACCATTGGTGGTCAAGGGTGGGTTTTTGTTTCCATGTGTGGGGCTGTGACTAACGGGTTAGCGACTATAACAAAGTCGGACGACGAGCCTAAGAAAAACAAGCAGGTCCTTGCGCAACTTAACAGGCTGTACCACATATTTGAGGGGGACGCAGAGGCTGCTGCGAAGCAGAAAAAGCTGGAGGAGTCCGACCGGCAGGTGGACAATGATGTGATAATGGACGCTGAGACGGGCAAGCCGAGTCCTGCGACAGCGGCGTTTGGAGCGGCTAACCTCAGTCTCAAGCATCTTTTGGCGGTGATCGAGGACAAGCGGGATCAATTGCAGCTGAGCGACCTCGAGCTGAAAAGCCTCATCTCGGATGTGCGAAAGAACCGGTCAAAGTGGGCGAGCGAGGACAAGATTGGTCAAGAGGAGCTCTACGAAGCGGCGGAGAAGGTCGTTCTCGAGCTGCGCGGGTACACGGAGCACTCTACGGCGTTCTTGAACAAGGTCAACAAGCGGGACGCGCCAAACTACTTCAACATCATCAAGCATCCGATGGACCTCAACACGGTGATGAAGAAGCTCAAAGGGTTCCAATACAAGAGCAAGAAGGAGTTCGTCAGCGACATTATGCTCATCTGGGACAACTGCTTCACGTACAATACGGACCCGACCCACTTTTTGCGCGTCCACGCGCATGCCATGCGGAGAAAGACCGAGAGCCTCATCCCGCTGATACCCGACATTGTCATTCGCGACAGGGCCGAGGTGGAGGCCGAGGAGAAGCAGGAGGAGGCCAATACGAGCGTGGCAAGCAACAATGAGGAGCACGAAGAGGAGGACGAGGAGAAGCTCATGCGCACCTCCAAGGGCGGGAAGCATGCGTCCAAGGGCCGCAAGCGCAAAATAGAAGAGGTTTCTACCGACGGGCCCGAGGAGCAGTCTCACCACGGAGACAAGTCGCCGGCACCGTCTACGGCAGTAGGGACCCCGGGCCCCGAAAGCCGTCTCGCCAGGGCCAGCCCGTTCCCTTCTCATCTCACAAACAGCATCCGGACCCCTCGTTTGGGCACGCCAGGGTTTGGATCCCAGGCCAGCGGGGCGGCCGGCAGCGGCGAGTACTACGAACAGCTCGACGAAGACGAGCACCCGCCTTATGAGCTCGATGTCCAGACAGAGGTGTGGCAGACGGTCATGACAAAGCCGCGAGCAAAGTATTACACGATCCGAAGCAGCCTGTTCAAAGGCAACAAGCTCAATGCTGACGCCGAAACCCCAGTGAGACGCGCAGAGCAGATGAACCGCTTCGAGGAGGCGATCAAGAACATGGACGAGAACGCCAACCCCGACGGGCCGCAAGGTCTTCTTCGGGGCGCGTTCAGCAGGCGCAAGTGGCTGGAGAGCCTTGACATTGAAAAGAAGGACCCGTTCATCCCTGACTACGAGGTGACCTCCGGCGTGCCCGAGCTCCCGCGACACCTAGACATAGAGCAGATCGACTTTGACGAGAGCGTGCGCAACATCGAGGCCAGCGACATTAAGCCGTCCGAGTACGTGGCCAGAGAGGGTCTCCAGCCCAAAGTGCTGTCGAACCTTGCCGAAATGCAGCAGATCCGAAAGATATGTTCCAAGATTGCGCTCATCCGGCAAATGCAGCAGCAGGCATACCTACACAACACGACTGTAAAGCAGTATAACCCGCCAGAAATTGCCGAGACCGACCTCGACCTCGAGTCGCGCCTGCCTAACCGTGACAAGTTCGACGAGGTGGCGTCCCGGGCTGCGCTCAAGCGCAGTGTGGCCAAGATGGCGATGCACACTGGCTTTGAGGTGACCGAGCCAATGGCCATGAATGCCCTCACTGAAATCGCTGCCGACTACATGAGCAAGCTGGCACGCACGCTGACCATGCTCATGGACTCGAATGTGCCTGGGGAGGCGTACAGCTACGAGGACATACTGGTGATGGCTCTGCAGCGAAACGGTATTGAGACTGTTGGTTCTTTGGATAGCTACGTTCGGGACGACATTGAGCGGCATGGAACGCGGCTTCAGGACCTGCGGGAGAAGCTCACATCCTTTTTGGGCGAGCTGCTGCGCCCGGGAGTCAACGACCTCAACGACCAGCAGTTCCAGGACGACAGCGAGCAGTTCCTCAATGGCGACTTTTCGGAGCAGATTGGCGAAGATTTCTTTGGATTCAAGGAGCTGGGTCTCGACAAGGAGCTTGGGCTGCTTACCTCGTCTGTGCCTCTCCATCTTCTCCACACGCGATTCCATGCGTCTCTCATGGATAGTACCGCCACTAACGACATCATCCACAGGGGTAGCATAGCTGAAGATTACCAGCCGATGACGCGCGAGTACGCGCTCAAGCAGCTCTCGATCCTCCAGCCGTTCTATCTGTCGCGATTGGAGCACTCTAAGAATACGACTGTGCTGCAGGCGGAGACCGCTGGGGTCCCCGCGGGCGAGACGGTGCTGCTTGAGGGCGAGCAGCTGCCTCCAAAGCTACGAAACACGCGGCCCAAGGTGCCGCCCACTGGCAAGATATCCAATGTCAAGAAGAAGCCCAAGGCGCGGGCGTTTTTCATCCCGGAGAAGCTGCCAGAGCCAAAGTCTGAGCCGCCTACTGAGCCTCCGGCCATCCCCAAGCCTTCGACCGACGAAGATGATCTGCTTGCAATGGAGCTGAGTGCCGCCGCCGACGACTCAAAAATCCTCAACGACAATATAGATTCGTTGTTCTAATTTATTTCCTATTAACTCGACACTTGATACTTGTGTAGACGGCGCGGCTATTTTTTGAGTGAGCCGCAGTGAATGCGGCTTGTCAGGTGATACGCACGGCTGTGCCCGGCGGCACAAAAATGGTTGAAATTTGATTGGGCATGAGAAGCCAGCGATCAGTACTTTCATGGCATTCAAGGCGATAACGCGTCTGAGTGAGGCTCCAAACGACTCTGAGTTCGTGTCCCTGGAGGAGCATCAGTCCTCGACGCCGGCCACTTTCGGCCTGGAGGAGAACCCTGTGCTGTACCACAAGTCGCTCGGTGCGCAGGTCTCGACCAGCAGTGCGGTGGAGTTCATACCGGCCACGGCAAATGAAAGTGCCGATTTGTACGTGACATCGTCGGATCTGCAGCTCTGGCTGCCTGGTAGAGGGGTAGGAGCGGTTATCCCGTACCCGTGCATTACCCTTCACGCGATCCAGCGCGATCCTACGGAGATGCTCTATCTTCAGATTGATCGCGAAGACGAGGGGATTTTGGAGGTTCTGGTTGTTCCTCGGGATATGAGCACTCTGCAGCAGTTTTATGACCGGCTGAGCGACTGTGCGGCGTTGCACCCGGACTTTGACGAGAATGACGAAGGGCAGGCGCAGATGGACGGGTTTGAGGAACCGGCGGCAATGGGCCCGTGGATCACGGCAGAAAATGTAGGGGAGGCCGATGACATTGGCGACACGGAGATGGGGGACGAGGATGGGATTTCGGCCGCTGTTGAGGTGGAGATTGGAGGAATTGGGGCCAGAGCGGGCATGAGACGGACCCGGGATGATAATGACAGTGACGACGACAAGGAGCCAGCTACTAACGCAGATGCCAAATGGCGGCGAACGTGAGATATTATTTATTACCGCTAATACCGCTACAGTACATGTAATTTACAATCGTTGACCCGCATTTACCTCTACAGTACATGTAATTTGCAATCACTGGCTAGCCCGCTTGTATAATGAAAAGAGGTACGGTTCAGAAAACAAGGTGAATAAATATAGATTAGTTATTAAGGTAGATATTAGCGTCATATCATCGTCATTCGTCACATCATCAAAAAAAAAGCTACTCATAAGAGCCGAGGAAGTCGAGCATTAAATCGTAGCGGTCAACCTTTTTGGGCCGGTGGGCGCTAGGTATAGGGCTAATTGGACTGGTTATAATCGGCGACTGTGGCTGCTTGGATAGTATGATAATCCCATCGTCGCCGTAGCGCACCAGGTGGTCCATATCCGGCTTGACCAAGTCTAATCCGAGATTCTTGCGGTTGCGCGGCTTTCTCGGAAGCGGGGTTGGCGACTCTTGCTGCATGGAGGCGAAAGGGTCAGACCCCGGGGAAGACGGGGGAGTTGATGTGTCCAGCAAGCTTGTCACTACTTCGTTCATAGTCGGGTCGGAAAAGTCAAGCACGATGCCGTCGTGCAGAGGCAAGTCAACTTTTACGAACCGAGGGTTCGGGAGGGTAAAGTCCAGCGGCGTCTGCCGCCTCCTCCTGCTTAGAGGCACTGATTGAGGGAATTGGTCCTCCTCAGCCATCAGCCGAATGGGTGACAGCTGCCCTTTCTTTTTGAATATGTTAAACGGCGCGTCGTGGTCTGTTTTATCGTAGGAGCAGGCTCCTTCCTGTTCGTCGTCCATTGCGAACGTCGTAAGGCTGCTTGTATCGCTTACTTGGGATTCCGTCCATGAGAAGCAGCTGCTACTGTTTCTTCTTCGTCCCTCTGTGGGGATAAGCTTGATATCACGGAATGGAGGGTGGGGGTGTTCGAGCGGCTCGTCACTGTGGTTTAGAGTAGACGCAGTGGTGCTCGACGCGATAGTATACTGCCCAGAGAATTGTGAAAAGTTATAGTCTGGAGACGCGGGAAGCTTGGGTTCTTCCTTTGGGCATTTTGGCGGTGAAGCGCATGTCTCTTGAGAGGCCCTAACTGCGTTTAGATTCGCGTCTTCGACCAATTGGAACCGTGGGGCAGCAATGGGAAGCACAGTAGCGTTTGCGTTCCGGCGCTTCCGAACGACGACTAGAACTACGACGACTCCCGTAGCAATGGCCAGTAGCGATAGGGCTATTGCAGCTACGGAGAGAATCAACAAAGCCGGGGGGCCCGACATTGGCGTATATAGTCCCTGGGGCGTTCAGATTAGTTCAGTTTAGCAGGTTTGAAGAAGATACGGGTACATAGGACTGCATATATATTTGTTTGGCATCTTTTTTCTCAGTAAAGTAAAGAGCGGCCGCATACGTAACCGATGCTGTTGTTCGCCCCGAAGTTCATGACATCCAGTATGTGGGTAAACAGTTCGAGGAATGTAGACCCTGAGAATGAAGCAGATCCAGCCCGTTGCTGGCAATGCTTATTTGTGTGCTTTATACGTGTTTACTTGGATGGCTACTTGGACACTTTCTCAGCATCAATCCCCATTTGCCAAAGGCTATAGTTGAGTTGCCAAAGGCTATAAATGAGTTGCCAAAGGCTATAGATGAGGAGGCCGTATAGGGAGGATCGTGTATATGAGGTACTGTTTTGGATATGTCTCCTTGCTTCATCCACAATACGCGTATGTGGAGGACGATGAGGTCTCCTTTGCAGCGGTGGAACGGATCTACATAGCGTTGCCGAGTCGGGACGGGGCCGCGTACAGTTCAGCCGTGCGCCCAAATTAACACAGCGCGGCTGACACGCGATATTTTGCGGAGAAGGTTCCATGCGTTAATACAGCGCCCGATCGATCTAAATACGTATTGGAACTCCTGATCGATATCGATCCATTGTTCTTGTATTATTTTGAAATATTGGCATCGAATGACGTAGGGACGTAACGGGCGAGCGATTGTTGTCGAACGGTTGTTGTGGTTTCGAAACAGGAGTGCATGCGCGGCTGATCAGGTTCTAGATGTCGCCATTGATATGACCTGCGGGTTAAATCGAGTAGTATAACTTTTGAATATGAACTACTGGTAGCTGAGCAAGTTTAATATATAAGCATGGTGCTACAATGAGATGAATTCAAGTCAAATTATCTTGTTAATCATCCAGCCAGAAGCATAGCGCAGACGCCAATTGCGAATTGCTGGGTCAATTGCTGAATAGCTCGAATCGATCGTGGGTATTAGTTACGCAGTTTTGGAGACGGGGGTCTGGGGGCTGGCCCCCAGCTACGGGGGGTTTGGGGGGCAGCGCCCCCCCCAAGGCACTGCGGCAAAAAGGCAACAAATTACTGGCTTGCTATACACGACAGATATGGAGAGCGGCTAGCTCATGCTGAGACGGCGGGCGAGCTTTCGCATATTTTCGTCCTTGTTGGCCTCGCTGATGGCCTTGTCCATTGCGTCCTGGCGCTCCATCTCGTCCTGCTCGGCGCGCTCCTCCGGGGTCGGGGGCAGCGACTCGTTGATGAGGTCGACGCGGCGCGCCTCCTCAAAGGTCGAGATGGCCTGGCGAATGCCCTGGCCGCCGAGCATGAGCGTGCCCGTGGGCAGCTTGCCGCCCGGCGAGTGTCGCTTGAGCTCGTCGACGCTCTCGCTCTCCTGGCGCAGCACCTGGAACATGCGCGAGAGGCGGCCAATGGCCATGATCTTGTTCTTGAGCACGTCGCGCCGCGCCTCGAGGTCGTCCGCCGGCTCGCTCGCGCGCTCCTTGGGCGTCTCCGGCTGCGACGACTTGCCCGAGAGCGAGCGGATCGTGTCCTCCTCGAGCTCCTCCTTGGTGCATATGTTGAGGATGGCGATGAGCATGTCGGTGATCTTCTCGCCGACAAACGGCAGCGACCACGTGAAAATGTCCATAAAGTTGGGCAGCCAGTACGGGTGCGGCGTGCAGTTGAACTGCCGAATGTTCAAAATGTTGTTCTCGTACTTGAGCACGGCCGCCTTGTTGTTGTACGCGTCGAGGTAGTTGGGCGCCGAAAAGATGGTCATGACGCTCGGGAACTGCGTCGCCTTGGTGCGCCGGTACGTGCGGTACCCGGCGTCCTGCGCCTCGTGCGCCCGGATCACCGAGAGCAGGTTGTTGCGGTCGAGGAACGCGCACGCCGCCGCGTACGTGTAGAAGAAGGAGCACCCGCGCACGTGGTTGTGCACAAAGTGCTCGTCCGTGCGCTCGCGGCCAAAGTCCTCAATCGGGTCCGCCCACAGCAAATCGCACATGAGACCATGGGTTGGCGGTTCACGGAACCGGTCGAGCTTGCGCAGGTCGTCGAGAGTGTGCAATTCCGGCGACAATCCGCCGTGGACGCAGAAAAACTGTTTGTTCATGATCGCCGCCAGCGGCAGCGCGCAAAACGACTCCATGCACGCATCGTAGATGCGCATGCTGTACTTGTGCTTGCACTCGAGCTTGAACGTAAAGTAGTCCGTCAAATGCCGGCACTCGTGGTTGCCCCGCAGCAGAAACACGCTCTCCGGGTGCCACATCTTGAGCGCCCACAGGTACAGCACGCACTCAATGCTAAAGTACCCGCGGTCGACGTAGTCCCCGAGGAACAGGTAGCGCGTGCTCTCCGGGTCGCCGCCGACCTCAAACAGCTTCATGAGGTCAAAGTACTGCCCGTGGACGTCGCCGCACACCGTCACCGGCGCGTCCACGTCCAGCAGGTTCGGCTCCTGGCGCAGCAGCTCCGTCGTGCCGTTGATGATGAACAGCGCCTGCGCCTCCGTCAGCCGGCCCTCCTTGTAGAGGTGGTTCTTGAGGAAGGCCAGGTCCGGCTTGCTCGGGTCACGTGCGTCGTAGAACTCGGCGTCCGTCGGCACGTCCCACGCCGGCGCCGGCACCGTCTTGACAACGCGGTCCACCGTGCTCAGCTTGGCGCCGTCGGGGCCCTCGTACGTCGTCTCAATCTTCGGCAGCGGCCGCCGCTCCTGGAACGCCCGGATCGCGTTCTCCAGCTGGCGGCTCTCCGCTCCCGTCTCTCGCTGCATCTGTGCCGATCGCTTCTTCCTCAGCGGGTTTCTAAATGTCGGCGAAATGGTGTCCTTCCCGTCGCAATTCGTCCAAAAGCCTCGCCACTAAAGGGGGTGTCGTCTGGCTAAGCGCCCTTCAACAAGGCGCCGCGACTCTCATTTCATCCCAGCGCGCGCGCACATCGGGGGGTTTGGGGGGGGACAACCCCCCAACTACGGGGTCTGGGGCAGAGCCCCAGGAGCTCTTGCACTTGGGGGGCTAGCCCCCCAAACCCCCCAGAGCTGGGGGCCAGCCCCCAGACCCCCGTTTAACTGTCTGTAGACCAATTGACCCCCAGCTCCGCCGTGCCAACCAATGGCTACGCTGTTACTAATTGGGACCAACTACGGGGCCCAGGAGCACTTTCCGCGTAGCGCACTTGGGGGGCTAGCCCCCCAAACCCCCCAGAGCTGGGGGCCAGCCCCCAGACCCCCGTATAGTAGACGGATGTTATTCAATTGGGAACCCCTGACTCCGGCTTGCCAACCAATGGCTGTTACGTTGTTACTAATTGGGACCGGCCCGCCGCAAGGGGGTTTGGGGTTCCCAACTACGGGGCAGACCACCATACCCCGTAGGAGCAGCAGCGTGTGGTTACAAGTTGTTGTTACAAGTTGCTGTAACGGTGTTGTTGCAAGCCCCTTAGTCTTTCTAAATCTCTCTCCAGTATACTCTTCTATACTCTTAATTGGTTACATAGGTCAATGGGGGTTCAAGGGGGCTTGCCCCCTTGCCTTTCTAAATCTTTCTCCAGCATACTCTTCAATTGGTTACACTCTTCAATGGGGGTTCAAGGGGGCTTGCTCCCTTGTCTTTTTAAATCTTTTTCCAGTATACTCTTCAATTGGTTACACAGTTCAATGGGGGTCCTAGGGGGCTTGCCCCATAGTCTTTCTATATCTCTATCTAGTATATCGATGGAATCGTGTAATTCTGCTGTGTTAATTGGCGATCTAGCCTACTAGTTCCATGTTGATAGTCTCTCCTCTGCACACGTATACCACCACCGTCTCCCCAAAGGATGGACGTGGGATAACATCCCCGATGAGATCCTCAACGACTGTGCGCAATTGACCAAGGCCAACTCAATCCCCGGCAACAAGACAGTTGATATCACCGTCATCTACACGCCGTGTCAAGTCGTTGTTACAGGTTGTTGTTGCACGGTGTTGTTACGGTGTTGTTACGGTGTTGTTGCGTTCGTTACCCTTTGCAGCGGCAATTGAGTAGCCCAATGGTTTCGAACGGGTTCGAAGGTGAATGCGCTGGCTTTGCTACTCGGCTCCACTTCGATGGGCCCAATTGCTATCTCATAGCTTTAATACGTATCGCTTTGTGTATACAATTAGTCTGTGATTTGGAAGAGTCGACTGGAGTGTGCACAAGGGAGGAGGAGCTCGCTTGGCAACGGCAGCCTCAACGGTCTCAATGGCCTTACTGAAGTCAGTCTTCCAAATGCTTCGGCCGCTCACGACACCAACAGAGAGAACCTGCTTGTCAGTAAGGGCAGCGGCAACCTCCTCGAGCTGCTGTGGAGCTCGAACAAGGTCGTAGTGGAAACCGGCGACTCGGAGACCCTTGATAGAGTCGAGGTTTGGTTGCACGTCACCAAAGTAGGTGGTGAGGATAATCTCTGGCACTTGGGCGGCGGCAAAGGCCTCGTAGGCAACCTTGAAGGCAGCCGTGACATTCTCTGGCAGATCCAGAACCAAAACTGGCTCATCAATCTGGACAGACTTGGCACCGGCCTCGCCGAGCTTCTGGAGGATCTCAGTGTAGACTGGGAGGACAACAGAGAGATTGGCTCACGGGAGACTGGACCAAGGATGACTGGTCGGGTCTCAACGCCGAGCTCCTTGGTCTCGAGGTACTCGTTCACTGGCTTGAGGTTCTCAGGTACACACTAAATCTGCTTGAATGGCTGTTGCTGGTACTAATTAGAGGGGTGAGGGGGGTTTGGGGGGGAACCCCCCTAACTACGGGGTCTGGGGCAGAGCCCCAGGTACGGGTGCTAAGAGGGTGTTACGGTGTAACTGGAGGGGACGGGTGGAGGTATTTTGCATACCGCGGGTGTAGATCCTAGGCTGGAGGATATTTTTTCACAATCTCAGATCGAGATCGATCTAATAGTACTGAGGAATATAAATAATGGACGTGTTTGAGCTGGAGATAGACGCGCCGAACGTGCTGACGTTCAAGGACCAGAAGAAGCAGAGCCAGCTCGAGTTTGGCGTGTGCATGGCCATCTTCAACTGGGACACGCTCAACACGGCGGTCGAGTCCAACTGGGGCGGCCCCGACGGCGCCGATAAGCGCGAGTGGATGGTCGGCGAGGTTGTCGAGCTGTTCAACACAAACTTCATCGACGCGGCGTACATCGAGGAGTTCGTGCTCAACATCATGGCCGACGAGTTCGAGACGACCGTCGAGGACGGCTCCGCCGCGGAGGTTGCCCAGCTCATCATCAACCTGTACAAGCAGATCGCAGAAGGGGACACCTCCACGGTGAAGACGCTCCACGAGCGGTACCTCGCCAAGGCCGAGCGGCGAAAGAACCAGCCCGCCAAGGTCCAGGTGCAGAGCGAAGACGGCGACAGCAGCTCCGAGGAGGAGGAGGCGGACGTGGAAATGGGCGCCGCGCCGCCGGCCGCAAAGCCGGAGCCGATTATTGACGACGACGGGTTCGAGCTCGTCCAGCGAAAGAAACGATAAATGATACTTGATGCTAAGGGACAGCGCGGTGCTTGATCGTAGACTGATCAGGTAGATCGCTGGTTCGGGCAGTAACGAATGTAATGTCAAAATAATGCTTTTTTTACTCGTCTGATCGCCGGGCCAGGCGACCAAACTTTTCAATCATCGTGTCCGCCAGTGCATCGACGGCGCCTTTGGGCCGTAGCAGCGAGGGCCCCGTGGGCGCCGTCTCCTGCAGCTTGAACAGCTTGATGGCCGTGCCGTTCCACACCCCGACACTCGTGCTGGAGGCGTTGGCGCTGATGAACTCAGCAGCGTCCGAGAGCGCAGACAGGCTCACCCCAACCTGGTACTCATGTTGGAAAATGGCACCCCAAAGCACGCTCTCGTACCACCCGAGAGCGTCAACCGTCCACTCAAACTTGACCGCAGCAAACTCCTCGGGCTTGGGCTCCCCGGGGGTAATGTCTACTCCAGGAAGCGCCTCGACCCTGCCAATGCTCTCGATAACAGTGTGCGGCACTGCCTCGCCAGCCTGCGTCCCAGACGCCTGGAATCCAATCTCCTCCCGCAGCTTCGACACCAGCGACGCCAGCGGGTCCAGCAGCGCCCACGTCTGCTGCGCCTTCTCGATCGATTCCAGCTTCGACCGCTCATCCTCCTCGCCCTCCCGGACAGGCTCCTTCCCTTTGCCCTTTCTACTTGTATCGCTCCCGTCCTCTTCGGGCTCGGACGAGAAGGCCGCCTGCCGGCTCAGACTCTCCTGAAGCTTGGTCAGCACCTGCTCGTGGCGCAATAGCGCAAACAGCAAGTGCCGGTTCGACTGGAAATTGTACCGCGACATGGAGTTGAATATCTCCAAAGTGAGGTTGAGCAGGTAGTTGTTCTGCTCATTCGCCAAATAGAACGACGGCGACGTCAGCCCCGAGAACAAATGCACAAGGTTAGAGGCTGCAAGATAGGACACCTCCTTGACATAGGGCGAGATGTTGTACACTATTTCCAGCAGCGTAGACACCATAAAGTTGAGGCCCTCGCCACTGGTGTTGACCGTCTTGACCAGCTGAATGATCAGGTAGTCTGCATAGCTGCCATAGAACGTAGACACCTTTATCGTAGACGGCAGAGCGCTCTGGCCCTCAAACTTCTTGAGCAGCGCTCGGGCATACGTCTCGTCCGCCGACAAGTAGAGCAAAAAGTACGCACACAGTCTTACTAGTGCCCTCTTGCTGCCGTCCTGCCGTTTCTCGTAGATATAGTAGAGCAGCAGAACAGAAAAATCCAGCGCCTTGTCTGAACTTATCAGATAAGCCCGGAACTTCTTGTTACACTGCACAAGGTCCCACAACAGCATCGTCAGCTCGCTGACCCACTCAATCTCACGCCTGCTCCCAGGCAGATATGATGTAGAAGCCTGGATCGGCTGGGTCAACAGCTTGGCCAGAGAATCGGCAATGAACTGAAGATCCTGCACCCGGTGCAGCTTGGAAAGGTAGTGTCTATACCAGTTCTTGAACCCAGTGTTGTCCTCCTTGGAGCCGTTGTCCACCCTCGCAAGGAACTCGTCGTGTTCCGCCGGGACAGCATACACCAGCACAACTTCTAGCAACTGTAGCGAGTATGTGACCAGCTGGCGATACCTATCAGATACAATCATGTGGTCATACGGCACTTTCCACCCGGGATAGTACTTGAGCGTGACGTTCAGCAGCGAGCACAAAAGAGCCATAGTGTTCCTCTTGTCCGGCCTAGTTACAATATACGAAAGGTACTTCGACCCATTCGCAGCTAGCGCTGTCGGAGATGCATATAGTGCGTCTGAGCTGACGGAAAGCAACAGCCTCAGCACTTCAATTCTATTCGACTGCATCTCCGGTGTAGACGACACGGGATTGCTGCTCCCTACGCCCGTCTCCCAGATCGTGTGGATGACCCCGCCTCCTGCTGACCCCTTCGGCACAGTGAAGCCGCCGTAGAACAGCAGGCCCAATGCAGTCTCAATTAACAGGCACCCTAACGACTTTTGCGGCCCGGAATCTTCCTCAATTACCACCGTCTGGCGGATATCGGTGTTGAACGGAATAAATTCTCGCGTCCAGAAAAGCTCCTCTTCCCATTGGGCCACTCGCTCGTCGCATCGCTTCTCGTAGATGTACGGCATGATCCGAGTCAGCAGCCTCACGCAATTCAGCATCTCCTTTGCTGGTGCCACTTCAGGGCTCGGAAAGAGGTTGTGCCCGTAAAGGTAGAACATCCGTGACGCCACTGCGACGATGAGCGTCTCCAGATTCTCCACATGAGTGTCTCTAGCGCTTCGAATGTCGGATGCTGTGAACAGGGTGAATATGTCATTCGCCGATTCGGGCTGTTCCCAGAACTTGCTCCAGTATGAGTCCCTTCTTGGGATATCTCCTTCCTCAAAGAGACGGAATATATGGTTCTTGAACTGCAACTTCGAATCTGTCGCCCCCATTTCTATCGCCCTAAAGATATCAGTTGGATGCGTCGGTATCAGCAGGTAGGGTGGTGATCCCGCGCGCGGGCGGCGAAGCGGCGCTGAGGGGTTAGGTATGCACACCGTGCAGAATTCGAAACTCCCACCGTTACCTGGTAGCTGAATGCTTGTAGAAATCGTTCATTATTGGCTCAATTGACTATTTTGAATATTATTAATCCCAAATTCTTGTTGCGACATATCTAGTGTCTAGTAAAAGTCGTTCAACGGCACCGGTTTACCGTATGGTTAACAGTAACGCGCCCAGGGCAGGACGCCAGTGGTCGTCTAGTGATGTTCAACAAAAAAGGATTCCTTTAGCAATCCTTAGTTCGTACATTGAATTGCCGGGTATTACCAATGTCAACTCTGCATATTAAACTATTCAACAACTTATATTAATGGGACGATCAAACATAAGAAACTGTAGCAAGTTGAGACACCCTGCCTATCATTTGTAGACGACCATATACCTACGGAATCTCAAGGGTACCAATTGGCCTCCTTCGGAGGTACCTTATCGGTACCAGTGTTTGATTTTATGGATCGCCAATGCCAGTTGCTGCCGGTACCAGGTACTGCAATTAACTACCTACAGAACTAATGTACCATGTGCACGCAGCTAGCAGCTTGGTGCTTTTCTCCCTTTTTGCAATATGAAAAGTTGCTCTGGAAAAGGATGACCTACCAGAGAGCTGCTACTCTATTTTTTGTTGAAGTAAATTGACAATACTCATTTTGGCGAGAGAGATACCAATGCAATCAGTGAGTGAGAAGCAAAAAATGAACACTACGATAGTGTAATGTAACAAATATTGCTACGTAATTGCGCACCCTGCCATTCTGTGAAGTGCTACAGGTGTGATGTGGCGGAAAATGACAGAGGTACAAATGTGGTAAGCACTACCACTTCTGGGATCAACAAAATCCTTCCTCCTGATTAATTAGCTTCTCGGTATCTCTCACTTTGTTTACAATTTCGTCGGCTCTTCCTTTCTATAAGCAGTAGGTCTTGAGATTACATTTACAATGCCTTTTTCTAAACGAGTTGGCTGCTAAACAAGCATTCAATTCTAAAACTGGTACTGTAATTAATTATTGCAATTGAAATCCCATAAGCCACGTACACGTTAGTTGCCAGATGCAGGAGACAGAACGTCAACCAATACTGTTAATCAGCCCTCTTGAGCCAAATTTTCTGGCCCGCCAGACAAGACGGGTTGAAGTTTTCTGACCAGTAGAGCTTGTAGATACCACTTTTACCATACGCACAAGCCCAAATGTTAGATTCGTTGTTGAAATTGATAAATCCAGTCGCGTTAACCCCCCAATGACCAGGTAGCGCTGTTGCCCGTGACTTAGATTCGCTAGTAAGGATTGCCCCTGAACATGGATCAATATAGAGTTCTTCCTCGATCGGTTGCTGAGTGGAATAGAGGTGACCCTGTACTGCTGTAACTCCTAGCTCCGGAGAATGTCCATCGTTCAGTACCAACTGATTCTCACTGACATGAAGCGTCTGATTGTTCAGATAAGGTATGCCGTCTCTCACAGACACAATGTGAAAAGCCGAGGAGACTGACATTAGGATAACGGGTAGAAAAAGGGCTGAAAGCAGCATTGTCGTTATGATTCCAAAGAGGCAGCTGTCCATTAAGGAGAGGACGTATATATATAGTCTTCCCCGGATCCATTAAAACAAAGTTCATAACTAAAAGGTTTCGTCAGCCTCCCCGCCATATCTGAACAAGGCTTGTTTCATGGAATTGGCCTTGGGTATGGTCTCGGAGTAGTAGTATAACTTCATGCTCTCGGTGCTGGTGGTAAGATCTGTAGGGCCTACCGAAATATGACTTTTAATATCCACTTTATCGGTACGATGGAGGTACATGCCATCGCCGTGGTAATCGTATTCGCGTTGAAACCTATCTCATTCCGGAAGAAAACGCAGCGCTACCGGGTTCTGTCCGGTGGATGGTTCCCCATTGACCCATTTCTGAGTATCCCTGTTTGATAAAGCCCATTTTTACCAGTAAAAAAGAAATAACGGTGATGCCGCCATCAACATCCCTACAGTATACGGTATATTTCAAGGGGTACCAATTACGTCGGTCCGGACCCGAAACACAAACATGATCGAGTAAGCGCGCAAGCACAATAGGATTGTAACCCCTTCGCTTCCTTCCCACTCCTCTACCGCCTTTCAGAGCAATCTGCTTGGTGTGATACAGTACAGAGCATTTCATATATGGCTCGTGCCATCCTCGTTACAATTGCGTTATGCAAGTGTGAGACAAAATTGAAGTTAATGAGCCGCACATACAGTCAGAAGGACCAATTAATATATACACATATATATCGTCTATATATACAGACACGCATACTCAAACCTCTATGGCAGGTAGTACTGTGGCATTCGTATTCTCGTCCTAGCTTCCCATTACCAGCAGCTTACTTACTCAGCTCAATGGGAACGGAATAAGCTACTGTAGTCTAAAGCTAAGCCTAAACCATAATTGCATAAGGTCAATAAAGATGTCGTTTGTTTTCCTCCCTTCTTAACATCTACTGTTTGCATATTTTGGAACTACTAGTACCACAATGGATTCTCTACTCGTTGACGTAGTTAGCTTTGTATACACGGCAGTGTCTGTCGCTGTGGATGCGGCGAATCTGCGCCCTATCTTTGAAATGACAATCTCTCCTACCGCTCAACGGGTGCCACTGACTCAAGAAGGGCTAGAGGGATACTACATTCGGCGGGAGCGTAGCGACAGACAGCGCGTTGCCAACGTGTTTGACCACAATGGCGAGAAGATCTATACCTTTGAGCGCAAATCACGGTTCTCCCCAGTTTGGTCTATGCTCTCCTACCCAGACCGGCGGGAGGTCGCTACGGTGTATACCGGTATTACTGACCGCCATATTGACTTTCACACCAAACCGGGTTTGCAGCATCGGAAGCTGTTTGGAGTGACTACTCTAGCGGGGAGATCAAGGCAGTTTTACCTCAATGATGGCGCTGCATATGAATGGTCACGTCCCACAAAGTACCTCGAGCGGATCATTAATCCAGGTGGAGGAGACGAAGAGATTCGCGAGAGAATTGCCAAGGCCAGGCTCATGCGTCAGTTCAAGTTCGATTACGAGATAGTCATGGACCCCACGAAGATCGATCGAGATGTTGTAATTGCTACAGGATTCATTTCTATGGTGACGCAGTGGGGGTACGGTAACCAGACCAGTACCAGAGGCCCAACGTACATACCAAAGAACCTCAAGTGCGGTCCAAAGCTTGCGTCCATCGAAGCATATCAGCAGCTGCAGGTGGCCCAGCCGGAGGAATATGACAATGAGTACGACGATGACGTCGAAGTCCAGAACCGTGTTTTTCTCGTTCTTGACAGTAAGTGATTGGTATCTATTGTGCGTTGGCTAACGTGGCATTATAGACGGACAAACGATAGATCAAGGCTCGTCTGTTGACCTTGGAAATAAAAAGCTACTTGAGCTTACAAGCAGTACCGCCCCTAACCACAGCATCTACGACCCCAAGCTGTTGAGCGATAGAGAGTCCACCCGTGATGAAGAGCTTTTCGAAGCGCAATGACCATATTTTCCGGCACCTGTCTAATTTATTTGTATCGTGTTTATATTTTAGGTAGCTAACCAACTGTGTTCCTCACACTATACACGGTACCCACTGCTCTATGGCACTCCACGCAGGGGGTCCATACCATCCGTATAGCTACAGTACTGGTCCCAATGCCTGGGAGCACAGGAGTAAATTCAATTGTCAGGCGGACTCCCAGCACTTTTAATGGAGCCTTTTCAACCGTAGTACACGTACGAGTCTTCGCGTGAACTCGCGATTAAGCGCCGCATGCGATGCCATCGGGCCAACTCGGCAATTTATACTGATATTTACGCATGTTATGCGGCTGAACATTGTAATCGCGGTTCTGAAATATACCCGCGTAATGTCATAACCGCAGCCAATAATTTCGCCATCTGATAAAACCTGAGACTACGTATAGCGGTCCCCGGTCTCCATTCTCATCTATCGGGTTTTTGCAATTGTAGTTCTCTGTCCTATTCCAGCAGTGTGGAGATAATTCTCCTGTTATTCCATCCTGTATTCGGTTTAGTAATTTTTAACCGTCTCCCCTAGTTGACTACCGGTACGGTACTACTTACGTGCTAGCTGCTCACCCCACTCCGGAGGTTAGTCAGAACAATTAGGCTACATCTGCCATGTTTGTAGCTCTGACTCGACAGTCTGTCCTTCGGCAGTCCTCGTCGGTCGTAGCCAGGGCACGAATAGTCCATTGGACTAATGTCGCCAGGCCCCGAGTACTTGTCGCTCCGGGAAATACGGGGTTGATCCGAGCCTTCACGACCTCACGGCCCCTTGGAGCAGATAAAGCTGCCCAGGGAGGGACTCCGGAAAAGAAAACCGAGCCTGCTCCAGGGAAAAAGGCCGAGTCTGCTCCGGGGACTCCTGTAGACTTCATGAGCGAGCAGAGCGCCCCCGAAGAGGAGAAGTCAATGCACAGGGTTATCATGAAGAACTTGCTCAAATACCTCTGGCCGAAGAATAGCGCTTCGGCAAAATTCAGAGTTGCGCTTGCCCTCGGTTTGCTTGTGGGTTCCAAGGTCCTCAATGTCCAGGTTCCCTTCTACTTCAAAGATATTATAGACAAGATGAATGTCGACTGGCTCAGCCAGGTCGGAACAGTCGGAACTGCCGTAGGGTCCATCGTGATTGCGTACGGTTTGGCTCGGTTTGGTGCTGTGCTATTTGGTGAGTTGAGAAATGCCATTTTTGCCACTGTTGCCCAGAAAGCGATTAGGCAGGTAGCGTCGAGCACCTTTGCCCACTTGCTGAGGCTTGACCTAGGCTTCCACTTGAGCCGACAAACTGGTGGCATTACCCGTGCTATTGAGCGTGGTACCAAAGGTATCAGCTACGTTTTGACATCGATGGTATTCCACATTATTCCATTGACCCTCGAGATTTCAATTGTGTCTGGTATTCTATCTTACAATTACGGAATCCAATTTGCTTCGATGGCCCTGGCAACCATGGCTGCGTACTCTGTCTTTACCATTTGGACGACGTCGTGGCGATCTCAGTTCAGACGTAAGGCCAATGCAGCTGATAACCAAGCGGCAACCGTGGCGCTGGACAGTTTGATTAACTACGAGTCTGTCAAGTACTTCAACAACGAAGGATACCAGGTACAGAAGTATGACAAGGCTCTCTCTGTGTACGAGAAAGCGTCTATCAAGATTGCTACCTCTCTTGCTTTCCTCAATGCAGGCCAAAATCTCATTTTCTCCTCGGCCTTGACAGCAATCATGTACATGGCGTGCAATGGCGTGGCTGATGGAAGCCTCACTGTTGGTGATCTAGTGCTCGTTAACCAACTCGTGTTTCAGCTCTCTGTACCCTTGAACTTCCTGGGCTCTGTCTACCGAGACCTCAAGCAGGCCCTTTGGGACATGGAATCTTTGTTCAAACTCCAGGACGTGAATGTGCGAATAAAGGACGCACCTAATGCTAAGCCGTACGAGTTTAAGGGTGGCCAGATCGAGTTCCGAAACGTTACCTTCGGGTACCACCCAGACAGGCCTATCCTTAAGAATGCGTCTTTTGTCATCCCATCTGGCCAGAAGATTGCAATTGTTGGAGCCAGTGGGTCTGGAAAGTCGACCGTTCTTCGGCTCTTGTTCCGGTTCTATGATGTTCAGGAGGGCCAGATCCTTATTGACGGTCAGGACATTCGAAATCTGTCGCTGGACAGCATCCGAAAGTCAATTGGCGTCGTTCCTCAGGACACTCCACTCTTCAATGATACTATCATGAACAATATCAGATACGGCCGGCTTGATGCAACTGACGAGGAGGTCTATGACGTTGTTAACCGAGCGGAATTGACCAAGCTCTTGGCTCAACTTCCGGAAGGATATGAGACCAAGGTAGGCGAGCGAGGTCTCATGATCTCGGGGGGTGAGAAGCAGCGGCTGGCTATCTCGCGCGTCATGCTTAAGAACCCGCCTATTATTTTCTTCGATGAGGCTACTTCTGCCCTTGACACTGAAACGGAGAGGGCCCTGCTTAGGAAGATTTACTCCCTCTTGAATGACGTCAAGGCGACCTCAGTCTTCATCGCTCACCGTCTCAAGACAGTGGCTGACACAGACAAGATCATCGTTTTGCGAAATGGGGCTGTCGCTGAAGAGGGATCCCATGCCGCTCTTCTACAGGATCCGACATCGCTTTACCACGCCATGTGGCTGGCCCAAGAGCACCATGAGGCTGACAAAAAGGAAAAAGATGAGGACGATATTTCTGACGAGGGGAGCGAACGGAAAGTGGACGTCGTAGTCTAATCTATGATTATGAGGGCCTCCGATCCTCATTTGGTGGACCTACATGACCTGACACAACGCCACTGAATGATACTCGATATCTCGTATCATGTTAAAATTAGACGAGAAACTCTAGTATATACCACTAACGCCATATAATAATGAGAAATCCCTCTCGGGTTTACTTAGTTTGAGCATATCGCGGCGATTAGAGATGATCTCCGATTTGAAGGGCCACTTCGCTCGAATCGTACCCCAGGGACTCAAGGCTGCTAGAAAAAGAGCAAAGGCTCCAACTCCAGCCATTGCAAATCTCTGGGATAAGCTGAAGGCCCGGCCTCGAGAGACCGTGACTACTTACATTGGTATCCGAGCAAGGCTGTCCCAGGTATGGCTCAACTACTGGACAATCCTGTTTTCCCTAATTGCTGTTAAACTGCTGCTCTTTCGAAGCTCCCTGGACAATGCACTTAGGTCGGCGGAGCGGTATACAGTGAAGACGTGCGAGATGTCTGAGAAACTCTCTTCTCAAGCCGCATCCACCCCACACTATGCGGCTTCTGTAGCCAATACGCTCATCGAAGAGTCCATGGATACAGCGATGAAAGCCGTCGTTGGCTTTCTTCAGCTCATTATCACAGCTGCCCAGAATATTATCATATTTGTGATCGAGTTGGTCATCGGGACATACGCCTGTCTTCTTACCGCTGCAGTAAACGGAGTTGTAAGTGCTGCAATAAACGCTACCGAAGCCGTCATTGATTTCGTCAATGACGGTCTTGGCACTATCACCGACGAGCTCGAAGACGGCCTTGGAGCTTTGAGCACGGCCATCAATTCTGTCGAAGGTTTTTTCTCAGACGTCTCCAATCTTTTCACTGGAACTGACAACAAGATCTCATTCTCTCAAGTTAACCTAACTGTCGAGGAGTTGAAAGACTTCAAAATTCCAGATTCTGTCAATGAGAAGCTTACATACGTCCGAGATCACCTTCCCACTTACGATGCTATCAAGAACGACACAGAAAATCTTATCCGAAAGCCTTTTGAGATTCTGTCTAGCCAACTCAACGATACACTTTCAAAGGAACTCAAATTCGATACGAGCCTGATCACTGTACCATCCAAGCAAACATTGACCTATTGCGACAATGGTCTCTCTATCAATGGCTTTTACACGGCATTGAGAGGCGGGGCCCAAAGTGCGACAAGGTACATTGTTCTTGTTCTCTTCCTTTTGGCTCTATTGACAATGCTTCCGATAGCATATAATGAGATCCGCAATTGGCGATGGATGCAAGAGTGCGCTACAAAAACTGCCGATGCAGGTTACGAACAGCAGATGGAAATCATTCATGATTCTACCCATCGCGGTACCGTGGTGGTCCAAAACATTGTTGCCAAGAATATTGACAACCCATTAATAGAGACGCTTGCCAAATGGTGGATTGATTATACTACTTACAGCCCATCCTTGACTACACTCCTTCTCGGCATTGGAGGGATGGCACTAGTTGCGCTTCAGTATGCCGTGCTGCTCCAAGTAAAAAAATCTCTTCCAGATTGGCAGGAATCTATTGCGGACATCACCAACGATGTAGCAACAGATATGAAGGAAGAGACCATATCCTGGATCAATAGCACCAATTCGGCAATTGCGCACACAGAGTCTTCGGTGAACGGTAACCTATTCGGATGGATACATCAAGCGACCGATAGTGTCAACAACACGCTGACGACGTTCATGACAGACATGAACAAGGAGATAAAGTCGGTATTCGAAAGCACGCCGTTGTACGATCCAATTTCGACAGTTGTATATTGTACAATTGGCTCAAAAGTTGCTATGGCACAGAAAGGGCTAACTTGGATACACGATCATTCGGAAGTGACTTTTCCCCGCATCTCAGCTCGGGCCATGGTAAACAACCAATCTCTTGTCGACACCTCCGTAGGCAACGAAGTTGCTGAGTCGGCAATTGATGCTTTGCGCTCTGTTATAGCCGCTTACCAACATTCGCTGCAATTAGAGTTGTATATCGCCTTGGCTTTAATTCTCTGCTGGCTGTTCATAGCTATGAGCGGATTGCTGTATTGCTGGTGGAGTTTTGCCCGGCTGAGGCCAAGCGAAGTTGCTGGTACATTCCCCTCGGACACTTCTGGAAAACCTGGCATGTTGAGCTCGTTGTCATATTTCGAAAAGGCGCCAATTCGTACTGAGTTCATACCACCATCTGTTCTTTTATCGGAGCCCAGGACACCTATTACCCTCAACTATGAGCCAGATGGTCGCCGTGAGACGGTTTTCAAGATGAAGAGCTGTGAAGAGTGCAGAGTTGAACTCACTGAGCCGTTGAACGTTAGAAACAGTACTAGGGTTGAACTTGGTCCACCCATTTCCGGCAATGCGAAGACACAGATATAAATACCTAAGATATACAAATGGTTATATAAAAATGCGGATACGTTTATAAATGTGGGCTCTGTGGTCTAATTCTAAATATCTAAATTGCAATGACTACCAATCCACACGTGTTCCCAGACCGCTGTCGACTGCAAGCTCAGTTAACGTTCGACCGATAACAAGATCCATTATTCCCATGCCAACGCACTTGAAGATGATGTTAGAGTGCTTAGAAAGATCGTAGTCCTTATCAAAGAGCTGTCCAATCTCAATTAATTGGTCCTCGGTAGCATTAGCGTCCTTTAACTCTCCTGATTCTTCCAAGCACGCCTTCTTAGAATCAACAAAAATCGAGCCGCCACCAGAAAGGAGAGTTTCAGTGTCAATTTCCTTCATGTGAGGTTTGTACGACCCGATAAGCGAAATGAACCGACTCTTCTCGGGCTTTAAGTAAGAATAGGGAAACAGCGGCGCGGTAGAAGGTGTGCAACAGAAAACTGCATCACTCTTTCCCAGTGCAGAGCTTAGCTCTTGCTCGTAGTTTGCGTTGTCTTCTTTGGCAATGAGCTTGAACTCGACATTTGAGTACTTTTGGCTAAGGGAAGTCAAAACCTCCTGGTCAAGGTTTTGCAATCTCTCTTTCCCTCGATTAACGATGGTGAATGACGCAATCTCTCCCTGAGGCAGAAGCAGTAACGCAAGTCGAATATGCCATTCGACTTGCCTGCCGGACCCAAAAACTACAATATTTTTTCGAGATATGTGAGTGCACAGAGTGAAAAGGCTCATAGTCGCCAGTGCTGTTCGGAAAGCAGTCACTTCCGTCGCCGCAACCAAGCCGAGAAGCTCGCCGGTTGACGAGAAGAGGTTGATCACCCCCACAGTACCACCTTTCGCCGGTAAAGTAACGATTTTGATCCCAGTATTAGTCGTATCAGAAGATGGCATAAACAGAGAAGTGTCATTGTTTTTAGTGACAATGCTACTTCGCAATGGCTGGTGAAGAAGTTTCTCCGAGCCTGGAGCCGCTGAGGCCTCCGAGGAGTATAGAATGAGTGACTCCCTCAACGCTTTGAGTAATATCTGACTTCGATCATCGTTCAAGTTCCGGAAGATCTTGGAAACGTCTGCCTCTGGTACCAACAACATTTAGCCTATCTTGTGGATATATGAAATTTTACAGTGTAATATCTCGCTACTCTCATTCCTGCCGTTCTACGTCATTGGTCGAGCCCCCCCCCCGCATGTCTCACACCGCAGCCGGGTAAGGTTTTACTTTCGAGTTCTCGGAAGCTATTGGAGAGCCGATGTACCGGTAAGCACGAATTATAATTAGATTTTAACATAAGTGCTAAATTTGTGGATCTGGGCCATTTTTCCGGTTGAGCGGCCACAGTTCCGCTGTCCTGCTGGGCGGCTCAATGACAATTTTCAGAACACCTTGCTCGTCATCCAATCAGACCGAAGAGTGTGAAATGCAACAGATTGATAATTATATATACTGTATAATTGGTTTTATGGTTCAATTGTAAAGTGATTCCCAGGCTGATCATCGGACACAGAAACTGCAAATTAACAGGGTCTTCTCCAATTCCTTTCCTACCATAACAAACTGCATCAGATTGATGATTGAACTGACACGCGCAAACTCGTTCTCTATGACGGCTATAATGTGAATGAAGAATGGACAAATTTCAAATGTTTGATCTTCATTATTTTGTTATACCGTAATATGTCGAAACGTCAGCAAAGCGCACAAATATTTGAAGTACAGTACGCAGCACCCTAAACAGAGCAGAAATTTCATTTATCATTCATTCAGTTAAAGAGTTACCTGAAATGCAGAAAAATTGAATGAATGAATAATTCGATTAGAGTCGCTGCCTAAGCTAAGTATGGTACATTACGATCCATAAATTATCCTGAAAGTGAAAGTATCAAGAAATAGCAACTTCTTTTTTCATCTTCTCTCGTTATATCATAGGTATTACACAAATTAATATAACTAATATTCACAAAGTCGCGACGGGTGGAAAAAGTTACCTTAAAACCATCCTTATCCTCAAGTTAGGCCGAGGCTCCGAACAATTCGCCCATACGCAAATTTGTAGGGCAACTTCTCTTTACCTGCGAGCTGCGACGGGATATAGCGGCTCATTACCAACCATTCCTAATGATAAGAAGAAGCAAACTCAATGTGGAACCGATAAGCATGGATCAGATGTTGGACCAAGGTGACGAATCTAGCTTTCAATACTAGCTCCTTCGTAGATTACCACAGGAAATAGAACTCAGGCTCAAACTCTGGATGGACAATCTTCTTCCATAGTTTGATAACAACTGAGCATTGGAGGAAGTTGTAGGCCAAGGAGTCCGTGGCCTCGCGACATAGGGTACATTCACTTCCCGTGAAGACAGCTCCATCCAATCCTTCCCTGCTGTGGGCAGCCCACTGCCCAAGGCTTGGTAGGCGGTGGAGTAGGAACAAGTGGAACGTCTCATCAGCTTTGCGGTCAATGGATCGCAGCGGCCGAAGGGATGACCATTGCTTGATGTAAGGGTAACCGGGCTTGCCATTTGCTCGGGGCTGGGCCCTTGCGGTCCTCTTCCTTATTCCAATGGCGTAGGAAGGTGTTGAGCCTCGCCTGTGGCTTCCTCTTTGAAGAACTGACCATAGTCAAAAGAATTCGACGGGTTGAAAGTTTGCGCTCTTGCCTCCAGAACCTTGGCTCTATCATCTTTTACCAGTCCGCGAAGGAGTGCCGTAGTGACCACGTTAGGTGTTTCTTCAACTCCGATCCGACCTAGCGGATAGCGAAGGCGGCAAGTAGCTGTGGTGGAGGCGTCGGAAGCCATCATTCCAATCAATAGCATCCCAAACTGGTTTGGGGTAGGAAGCCCTCTTCTCCGGATGATTTCGGGAGACCAACCCTTGAAAAGACCTGGGACCGGAGCCTTCAGACTGGCGGAGCTGATGAGGTCTCCGTGAGCTGGCTCCAAGCCGCTTATGCTTTGCGAGCCATCTTCTGAATATGCACTTGTGATCGTGAGGCTCTCGTTCGTTTAATGAATTACATGAGACTTATGCGGCTCATGCGGCTCGCGCCGCACAAAATTCGGCTGGCAGGTTTTGATGGGCTTGGATCCCTCTTTTTCACCAATAAGCCGTTATAGTATAGTGGTCAGTACAGCTCGTTGTGGCCGAGCAGACCCAGGCTCGATTCCTGGTGACGGCAATCAGCTACGACCATATCCAGGTGGCAACACCGTCTCTCGTTCGATCGGCAGCAGTTAAGCACCTGAGAGCACTACCAAGTACCGCGGTTGGAGACAACGCGGGAACAGAGTGTGTTGTAGCTTTTTGCGCGCGCAGAAATATCAGAGACATTTGTGCGGCTCACGCAAAAACCGCGTGAAATTTTGCATTAAATTACTTAACATGTCGCTTGTGTTTGGCTGAAATTACATTTAAGTGCATAATTATGCATATTGTTCATATTTATATGCGTACCGCGCGAAAAAGCTCAATAAAATGATCAATTCGAATAGCAGCCATACATCTCTAACTTTGCTAACAAATCCATCGTCTCGACTTTCATGGTTGGTGAACTCGTTTGCCGACTTAGGTTGTTGGAATCCAGTGGTGGATCTGAGAACTGAGGATGACACAACAATCTATGAGCACGATGCCTCTATGAGCACGACCATCTAGGAGCACGACGCCTCGGATTAGAGTTAGGCTCTTTGAAGTGGTGCGATGTATCTTTGAATGGAGCTGTCTGGTCGTCTATAAGTATCCTCCTAGTCTCCCCCCCAATCTCCTTTTCTTCTCTTTACCTGTTATTTCTATTTGTGAACC